>VZTF01001716.1:2627970-2658857 GCA_013397755.1 Cnemophilus loriae
TTTTTTTTTTTTTTTTTTTTTTAGCCAGAAAGACAGAAACATAGGAATTTGCAATCCTCTAGTCCAAATTCTTGGTCATGACTGGGCTAGCTTCAAAATTACATGAGTTGCACAGAGTAGGGTCTTCAGATGAATTTTGGAACTCTCTAAGGGTGAAGATTCCACAGCTTCTCTGAACTTTTTCTCCATTGTCAAACCATTCTCAGTAAGACCCATTTTTCTCATAACTCACCATAATTTCCATTAATGCAGCCTGCAACTGTTCTTTTTCTGCAGTGATAAAGAGTCTGTTTCTGTCTGCAACCTGCACTTGGGAATAGAAGAGTGGAGGTATATTCTCCATCCCCATCTCTTCTCCTCTTCAGGCTAAACTGGCACAGCCCCTTCAGCTTTTTCTGTGTGTCCTCTGCTGCAGTTACCTGACAGCCTTAGTGATCCTCCTTTGGACTCTCTCAAAGTTTGTCAATGTTTCTACTGTACTGAGAGTCTCAAAACATGAACCAGTACTCAAGATGTAATTCAATCAGTCCTTTGCTGAAAGAATAATCACGCTCCTTGACCAGCAGGCTCCACTCTTGCTAATATAGACTGTTATTAGATGGGACTACTAATACGGCGTTAGTTTTCATTAACACAAAGTCACACTGCTAAAACATGCTCAGTCTGGTTCACCAGAACCCCCAGCTTCTTTTCTTCAGAGCTGCTCCTATCCACTCAGTCTCCAGACAATGCTGGTTCCTGGGTTACTCTATCTCAGAAGCAAGTATTTACATTTATTCTTGTTGAGCTTCAGTGAGATTCGGAGAAGAATCCATTCCTCTAATTTGTTGAGGTCCTCCTGTATGGCAGACCCTTCCTCCATCATTTCAACTATTCTCCCCAGTGTAGAGGCATTTGTAGATTTGATGAACATCCAGTCACTCCTGTTGTTGCTGACTGCTTTTCGTTTTTTTGGTTTTTTGTTTTTTTTTTTTTTTACCTTTGGCTTCATGCCTTCTTCCTGTGTCCTCTGGAACCTACATTTCTCCTGACATCAGTCCTCTTGTCAAGCTGACACGCTCCATGCTATCTGGCCTTTCCTTTCCCATATACCTTGTCCACACTACAAAAAACAGCGTTGCCATAGAACCCTCCTTTCATATTATCCATATTTATCTCACCTTAATTATTTCTGATATTTACCCTACGATAACATAACCTAGATTTTGTGTGGGGATTGGCACCTGAAAACTGGGAGGGAGGGATGGATGGAGGGAAAAAGAAGGGAGGGAATCAGGAAGGGGGAGAGGATGGTGGTTTGGTTCACATACACAGGAGCAAAGACAGCACCCTGCGGAGATACAAATAGCTTTTCAAACACAATACACTCATGCAGACTGAGAAAAAGTGGTAATTGGTTGACAGAACATTAAATTGATAATCATTCATGAAACTAATTATGGTAAAACCTCGAATTCTTCAATTGTATTTTGTTTCAGACACAATACGGTCAGGACCAAGTCATGTTCTAGAGAACATCAGCAGAAAAAATAAATACATTGAGCACTATTTATAGAAAATATGTTTTCCCTCTTTAGTTGTAGAAAAATCACTACTTTCAGCAGTTTATGAAGCTTCTGGTTGTTGCTATTTCAAATTACCTGTTTGTATGTAGCCAGACCCACCATTCACACTCAGTAATGTAAAAGCTTTCTTGCAGAGAAAGCTTGTATGAGCTAAAGAGGCTGTATCATAACAGAGAAAAGAAGGCTGATTTGACTTCAAATTAGAACAATTTAACTATGCAGTCAGAGAGGAAATAAGAATAGCCTAAAAGTAGAATAAGTTGATTAAAATAAAATAAACAAACAAACAAAACAAACACCAAAAACCACCCCCAAAAGCCCCCAAAACACCCCAAAGCTGGAACTCCAGCTATTACTGTAAGAAAGACAATGGAGATTATTTTTCTTCCTTTTTAAGTTTCAAGTAAGAGACTAAATTCATGCAAAATTAATTTTCCTTCATCAAAAATCAGAGATTCAAAAGTTAAATTTGAACTTCTGAAGTCTTATCTCTTGAGCATATGAATATTTTATGTACCTTTTAATTACATAATGATATACTACTCTTTGACTCAGGTCCCTCTTTATTAAGGGAATGTTATTTTTAAACCAATTCAATATTTTGAGCTGTCTCAAAATTATAATTCCCATAGAAGAAGATCTTTTCTCTAGAAGTAATAAAATAAAACAGAAACTCCAAGTGGAACTCCAAGAAGAGCTAATACATAGTAGAATGGTAGATATGCACCTGCAGGAGACAGCCTGCTGGCATTTTCTCTCACAAACATACTGATTTTCAAAGATATTTATTGACAAAATGTCATATATGAGACTGAGCCACATTTCAAAGATCATTTGTAAGGAGATCCCAAATGAAACTGTGTTGGAGAAAGTGCTAAATTTTGAAGAGTAGAAATATGGGTAGAAGATATTCTTAGCTCTTCTTGCTTCAGGCTGATTGATTTGCACTAATTGCATCACTTTGTTTTCTTCCATTACGACTCTTTCATAAAATCTAGATGCATTTTATAGAAACTGATCTTCGTGAGTTTATATCATATATTCACTCTTGATAGAAAGAAAGATGCCTCAAAACACATAAATTCTATAAAAAGACAGCTTGCCTTTTGGGTGATTCTTCAAATGGATAGGCTTCATCATGGAAACTATTTAATCTATTTCTATATTCAAATTTTGATTGATATTGTAAACTCTATTTCATTTGTGATATTCTAAGTTAATGGTGGCTTCTGAAATTGCCATCAATTACTGGTGCAGATGTGACAAACAGTGATATGAAGTTCACCCTTTTCTTAACTCAGCATATTTAAAAGCTTTTTCAGCTAAATTTGCAAATATTCAAATTGCGGGATGCATACATCCTGTTTAAACCCACCTGTGAACTTTAGATACCAAAACAGGCTATTGTTTCACAAATGAAGTAGAAAAGAGATCTTACAAAGAATGTCAAAGAAAGGGATAGTATAAGAAGAGACTGTAATTTGTCTTTCCCTCAAGAATTAACAGTAAATGTCATCCTTGTCTTGGCATTATGAGCAAAATATAAAAATGTCTTTACTTTATCAAGGCAATTACTATAACTGAAAGGTATATGGAAAATATATATTTTGTTCAGAAAGCACTAAGAGCCAAAGCATTTGACAGAAGTCATTTTCTCTCAGTCTCTGGGCCTTAATTCTTAGAAATATGCACTTGGACAATCTCTGTACAAAGACACCACAGGTCCTAATCAGCTCATGCAGGAATCCCCTTGAGTTACAGTTTCCCACAAAACGGTCCTTTACTTCCAAAACAAAACCTTGATAATCCTCAGAGGTCATGGAAACATAAAACAAAGCCAAAAGCTCAACTTCGTGGGACTTATTTTCTCTCTTAGGAGTTAATTAGCTATTTTATTTTAATCTCAAAGTAGGAAGGTTGCTAATCCTTGACTTCAAAGACGCCCAAATCTAAAATGTAATTAAAGGGAGCAATCCATTCTTCCAGCCTGGGAAGAGTTGACTTAACATTTCTGTTTCCTTTCTTTCCCTGCCTCCAAAAGAGACTTGATTTGCAAGAATCCCTCTCTCCCATTCAGCTCCTCGAACAGTGCTTAGGGAGGTAGGGCTACATGAGTGTTAGATTTAGTTTTTACCCTTTCCAGCTGTCTTGGATGTGGGTTTCAGGTACTGGTGCAAAACAACGACCCAAAGTGGAAATGCAGTGACAACATGGAAGAATACGCCACTGTCAGTGGTGGAAGGAGCACATACACTCAGAACTGTCATTAGAGCATTATTAAAATTGCCCTACATAAATATTTCATATATAATAAGGAATGACAAATACCTACATACTGTAACTTACCTTCATAGGTAGTATCAACATGATACAATCTTTTGACTTACAACTGAAAACAAAGACTTATTTAAATTGCAGACTATTTTCCTGAAATATGTTTTTAGTGAATGTCAATAGTACATAGAAGCACAACACTTTTTTGTATGGATTCTTTATTGGAGATTCCATTATGTTTTGTGAAGTAAAAAGTAAATCAGTGTTAGATCTTTTAAATTACAACAAATTATAGCAAGTCGGCTTTCTAGTTACCATGGTTACAGGTCCCAACAGACCATTCTTTAAGGATTTTCTCCTCCACCCAAGATAGCAACAGTCTTTTAAAAATGTTATCTAGACTACAGCAAAAGACGATTTATAGTATATTCATGCTGATATACAAAGTAACAGAGCATTTGTTAATGAGACTGCCACTTGGGCAAAAGCATGGGCATCCTTATACTAAGAATGACAGCTGCTGGAAATTATAGGTCTTAATTCTAAATAAACCATGAACACTAAAAAAAAAACTGCACAGAATTTTAGCTTGACAAATATGAAAAATATTTACTGTAACTATCAGACTAATCTATGAGAAAGAATCCAATAGAATGACTTCTTCTCACTCAGTAGTGTCCATTTCTGTCAGGTGCCTCGGTTCTATTTTGCACCAATCTATAATTATTCTATGATAACTTTCACCTTAATTAGTAAGCACCTTTACTCACAGCTTTGTACCAAGCAATTTAACCTGCATGTTACAAGGGATTTGTCAGTATATTTTTCTTATCTTCTGGAGCTCTCATACAGGCTCAAAGGAAAGGAATTTAGTACAATTGGCAAACAAAAAATTCCAGTTTAAAGGGAAGGTTGTTCATGTGTTTATCTTTTCAAGGTAATCACAGGGAATAGTATAAGAAATGGATTTGTAAACAATCTCTTTCAATAGGTGTGAAGCTTCACTACAATACCCAAGTGCATTCACTGAGTTGCCAGTTCACCCAGATTTTCCTTTTAGTTGTAACCATCAGACATACACTGAGGAGACACAATTTTCAGATTTCTAGAAACAATGATTTGCAATGACAGCAACAATAAATAAGTAATGCCTAGGCCAAAACCGATATTTGCTGGTCTTTTCCAGGAAAAAAAAGATGAAAGTCTAATGCTAATATTATTTGCTGTAAATTTAAGAATGTCAAAGAACCTGGACAGATTTTAGCCACCAATGGCTTTGTCCGGCACACATGGAGTCACATGTTTGATTCCCTATTATGTTATCCTGGCAACCGTCTGAGGAAGTAAAACAAAAATCTTGTGCATTATTTACCTAGAATGCATTAAAATGGAGGAACATACATAAAAGTCTATGTGAAATTTACAGGATTCACTATGTGTCTTCCATTACACAAAAGCTTTTTCATATATAAAAATAACGAAAAAAGAAAGAGATGCAAAATCTATCCATGTATTAAATTTCCTCTAACTATTGTGTTTTCTGGTTTCCTTCATATCAAGATTTTTTTTCAGAGTCCTATCACTAAAACTGTTTATTGTATCTTACAGCTACTATAAATTCCTGATAAATTTCTATAAACAAATTATTTTTCTACTAATCTAAACTTAACATGCCAATATGTTTGTTTCTAATATAGGACATAATATAAAACATTGGTGAAGTTAAAAAAGCAGTTAAATATTCAGGTAAACATCAATTCTGCAATTCATCAGGGTATTAGACCATCCACTCAGGACTAAAGAATTCCTTATCATTTACAACCATGAGAGAGAGTGTGGGCAGCACCTACTTGCTGTAACCCCGTCCAGGCAGATGCATTTCCAGGTGTAGGAGAGAAGTCATCATCCCCTGCTCATTTAACAAACCAGATCTGCCTATCTAAATCACTATTTAAGTACCTCAGATTCATCTAGGTCAACACCAATATACTCCACTTTCTAACTCAGGGTGAAAGTGTTTTCCACTCTCCCTCTTTGAGCCAGACTGTGGGCAGCCAGGCAAGGAGAAGACAAGAGCCAGACGATCAGAAGTATCAAGAAAAAACATAATTCTAGCAAAGTGTTTGGCACTGAACTGCCTCCTGGATGCTGCTGCAGTACTATTTCTTTGTCTAAAGCATTCCTAAGTGGAGAATGTTTCTATTCATGGGACTGACCTGGAACCCAGTAGTGTCTGTGGTCATAAGGAGAGACTCTCCCCTCTCCAATGAGCTATCAGTCATGACTTCTGTGCTTCTAACTCCCTGTGGCATAATGTGGAGAGAGAAGCACATCTTCATTCAGAATAGGGATTAGGACACGAGATTATGAGTTCAATCTTTCTTGAAATGAAAGTGCCAAGAGCCCAGCTGAATAGTGCCAAGAGTCTAGACTGCTATTCCAGACATATGGGGCTTCTCTTGCCAAACAGAGGAGGAGGTCAGAAGTAGCAGTAGTAAGGTAGTACCACACCCCATTGGGTGCACATTCACAGTAGAAGGTTCTGCAAAATAAGGCTCCAGGAGACATGAACCAAACACTGAGTACTGGCTCTCTATACTGGAGATAGGCATCTGACTTAAAAAAGATTGGACTGCCTCTTCTTCTTGCCTGAACTGTATGAACTGCATGTCTTCAGGAGTAGGAGCATTTTTATCATTTAACTCATAGGGTTCTTATGTGGTTAATTTTCTCCTTTCTTCTCTTGGCTGCTTCTCAGGAGTTAAACAATATTCATATGACATGTAACCTGCACCTGGAACACCTCTGTGCTTACCATTTTATATCTTAGCTAGCTAGAAATCCCATAACAATTATAAACTTTACTCAAAGATAATAATGGAGTCATCGTGCTTCCACTGTAAATTGCTGGAGAATTTTAATCACTGATTAACGTTAATTTCTATGGCCATTCTATCATGTTTGTTTTGAGCAGAGAAGTATTTTAAAAGGTAACGAATACAACAACAGCAACAGGACAAAATTCTCCAAGGCTCTATCTAAAGATACAGATGTATGTTCTGAAACTGATTTCCTCTTCTGATCCCTTAATTGTTGGAGCTGTTAACTACATCATGGCTCCTTTATGGCTGATGAACCCAAATTTTCTGTCTTTGAAATCTGTGTCTGATAATCACGTTGATCCCACCTTGGCTGGAAGTCAAGTTACAGGAAGGACACATTACATAGATCTTTTGGCTGTGGACACACAGCTTTACTAACTCTTATACCAGCTGTACAAAGCCAGGGCAGGGTAAAACAGAGGAGTAACTCAGGAGTAAACACCAATACAACAAGCACTGAAATCCATTGTAAAAGATAGAAGATTGTGGTATTTAATTGCGACAGCAAAGAGAGAGAGGGTCCATAGGAAGAGCATATGCTACTTTATACTGTAGGCATAGTTAGCGAATAATTTTCCTACTGCCAAAAATTTTCCCCATACTGCTACACAAGTAAAAAATAAATATCATCCTAGGCCTAAGAACATTTATCCTTTCCCTATTAAGATTAAAATATTATACATTTATTAAAAAAAATCTTTTTAAGTGTTCATTGAAAACAAATTCACCTGAATCAAATCCACTAGGCTGGAAGGAGATGCCTGACAGTACATCCCAGTGTTAGAGATCTTCCTATCATGAGCAGAGCTTCATGTGGTATATTTGTTCTCTAAGAAACTATGAATTTCTGACTGGGTGGCCCAGGCATTACACTGGCAATAACTGAATGATAATTCTGGTCTAAAAAGACTTGCTTTTTCTGTCATGAAAAAGCCTGAAAAGAATAAAGCTTATTTATTTCATTGCTTGAAGAATCTATACTCTTTACAAAAAAAACCACAACAGTTTTTCTAGAAATTATCATTACAATCTGCATCCTCATGAGGTTAAATTATTTTCATTTCTAATACTTTGTAATGGTCAAAACAGAGTAATTATTTATATCTTCCACAAGTAGAAACGTATTATTTAATTTTCAATTATTTAGACTTATCACCTGGTTGAGATAAAAACAGTGAGAAATAGAGTTGTATGTACTAAGACTCATAACACAGAGAACTGCAGCACTCCCAAATTAATGCCACCAACAATAGATAGCTAATTTCCTTTAACTTCTATGATTCTTATTAAAAGTTATTATAATAGCTGTCTCTTTAAAATCTAAGGGCTGCTTCACAGTACACTTCCAATATCAATTATCTTAGTGTGATACTTCTGAAAAGCATAAGTTCAGCAGCTTCAATTATTTATTAAAAACAGGTGTTCACACACAAATGTGTTGTTAGTGCCAGAAAAGAAAATGAGACTGTCTGAGAGAATTGTATTAGATATTACTGATTTTCAGCTAAGGATGTTCTCATAAATTAAAACAAGAGAGAACTATCACAACTGATCATAAACCCCTAATTTTCTAGCAATTCCCTAACTTATTTTCACTGTTGCATATAAATATATGCATTTTAAGAGAAGGAAGAAACAAAAGTTATTGCAAGTGTTGGAAGCATTAAATAAGGTACTGGAAGAATAGCAGAAAATTGATTATACAGAATAAAGCTAATGAGCCTTAGCAGCACTGTCTGGGTAACCACATTTTTTCCTGCTTCACTTTTTCATTGTCCTTTCAGTTTAGGGCTACTAGTAAAAAACCTGTAAGTCTAGTAATTTTATAGTGCCCAAATTCTCAACACGGAATGAAAAAGCATCTTTGGTACCTAACAGTCTTCTGTCAGCTGCTTTCCTTTTGCCCCAGTGGCACCCAGCCTGCTTCTGTATTCATCTTCTGGTCTAAGCAGCAAAATCATTTGCTTCCTAGTTGTACAGGAGATGACTGTTCTCTCATGACAAGGCTATTTTCAGTGCTGGTTAATTAACAAGCACATGGTTGCAGAGCTGTCCATCTTGCCCTTTGCCACATAAACCTGGCATTTGTATGCAGGACACGCTGCAGACTTAATATTAGGACAAGTCTTGCAGTGGTAATCAAGTTCTTGCACTTGATTTTTTTTTTTTAATGGTAATAATTCATTTCTGAAGTTCCACCTATCTATCCATTAAGTGATGAAGTGTCAGGGCACAGAGGGGAGAAATCTTTTATGTTGTCTATGCATAATTTAACTCTTAATTCAGAAGGGGGAAAAGCATAAATACAGCCAATTATTCTCATGTGCATTAGTGTTTTTTTACCTCCTCTATGATCTGTGCTGTTAGGTATGTGCAATAGAAACCTAGCAGCTTCTCAATTTATACTCTAGACAGCAAAACCAGTGACTGAGAAGTCTACACCACCAGCCTTTGCACAGAGGAGTCCTAGAGTATGCAAAGCGTGAAAACATTGCAAGAAGCTATAAAAAATGCAGAGGTCTGAGTGTCTCTTCTGAAATGATTCTAGGACACTATTCATCACGCTTGCTCTCACCCTTACATAAAACCTGTGCAAATCCTATCATAGTGTATATTAATCAAAATCCTGGTTTTTGGTCAATATACGGTAGTAAAAACATCCAAAACACTGCTTAAAAAAATTCAAATATTGTGCTACTTCTTTTGAGAAAGTGAGCTTCATAAATTTATTTATGTGATTAATATGATGAAGATTGCATAGTATACAATGAATTCTATGTATATTTGTTAACGTACTGAATACCAACAAGTTTCCTTTTATACATTAGAGAACTATTACCACATTTTATCAAATAAATTTACGATATTTCAGATACATACATAAATTTAGACTTTTAAGAAATAGTTCTCATTTTAGAATGTCTCAAGACAGAAGGTTTATGCTAACTACTTTTCCTTCCCTCTCATCCCTCAAATAAGTTTTGAGTGGGCCAGTTTTAGGTAGATTCAGCAAATGGCTAAAGGCTCAAAGAGAACTCGACTTTCTAAAAGATGTTATAAAGTCCAAAACCAGAAAACAGGGAGGTAGACAGATAACTGTGGACACAGCTACATCCTGAAATACAATTTCCTGAGAGGAAGGTAGGCGGAATGTAACAGCTACACACCCCATCTGAAGGCAGCTGGGCCAGGCAATCTGGACATATCTAGTTGCAGACTAATGACAAAATGCTTTATCTGCAGGGGTGTCACAGACAGATTCAGGAAGGAACAGATGTTATTTCCATGGAAGACAGATCTGAGCGATTAAAGGACAAAAGTCGGTAGGAAACCAGGCAATCTCGTGAGCTCTACAGCTGATACAACAACTAGTAAGAATACTCACATATATTCAGTAGCATGCTTAAGTTGTACCACCTTCCTAGGTGTCTGAGTAGAAGCCTTTTAATGGCCTGTCATAGGTGATGTGTGTACATTGACAGATAATCCTCATTAAGAAGACAGCATTTTTTGTTGCTTGGCTTCCATAGAAAAAGGACTCATGGTGTTCCCTCAAACTGAGAGGTATTCTTACAGTTCTCATTTGAAGACCACACTGGACTACAGAAAAGACTCAAAGAAGCACAAAGGGCTTTGTTGTCCCTTGCAAGATTTACTAAACAACAATACCCATACTCCTGTTACCTACAACACTCCATGGTGCAGATCTTACTAAAAGAAGGATGACTGGTCACTAAATTTCATTTCTCTTCAAGGCACAAACATGAAGATCTCGAGCTCTTAAAACTGCACAAAATACTGAGGCCTGGCTTCATTGGAGACTGTCTTGCATGGGTAACTCCTGCTTCACATTAAGGTACACTGTGAGTCAAAATACAAAGAACTTCTGTGCTTGCAAATCACTACGACAAACAATAAACAGCTAATTTCCTTCAGGCATGTCATAAGGACATGCTTGCCATGGGACAGGTGGACAACCCTTTGCAATAAATTCTTCTTGTTCCTAAAAGAGAAAAATTACTTGCATAATAATAGGTAAATTAAAGTTTTTTATCTTGGAATCGAAAATATTTAGAATTGCTTTCTTGGTGACTGTAAGACTAATTAGTTTGATTATGTTTATATTTGCAAGGCTTTCCAAGGCACTAAAATTTCCTTTTACAAAGGACTGCGAAGTCAATAGCATTAGCAGGTAGAGAGCAATAGAATTAGTCAAAGTATATGGACTAGGGACATGCTGTTTCTTTCCAGTATAAATTTGATATGAACTGATGAAAAATACCAGTGTGTGCGCATATATAATTTTTTTTTTTTCTTTCCAACACAACTGCTTTAAGAAGCAGTTAAGCTTTAAGAACACCAAAATGATTGGTATACTATTTTAATGTATTTAACAATATCCTGACATCCTAGCAGCTGATGTACTTTCTTGTTCTTGGTGGCAAATTTTAATTATTCAAAGAGTAGCTGTACTACATTAATATCACGAAGGATGTTTCCAGCTTGTAGAAGAAGTTCTAGCTCTTTTGACCAATATCCCGAACAAGAACAAAAGTGTTTTTCTCTCAAACCTTTCCCTGACACTTTTTTAGTCTCCTGCAGACTCTGAACTGAATTTACTGCTGGTCTTCAAGAATAAGATTTGCTGCCTGTGTTGAGAAAAGTGACTGATTTTACATGAGGCCTTAACTTGCTTTTTTCATCATTTGCTAAAAGTTTCCGAAAAGTTTTCTTGCTTTGGGGAAGATTGGCCAGCTTTTGTAATTAGAATTGTATGAAGAAAAGACTGAGGCAAGCATTGGTTGGAATTTCTCAATCTTACATCAATTATTGTCCACTTAAGAGACAAGCATTAGTTGCCAGTTTAATCGTTTTATGAGACTCCATTTATCATTCATGTTAAAATGGCCCTGGGTAGGTTCTTTTTATCCATTATAAATCAAAATAAATAATGAATAATGATAAGTAATTGCAACTAATGAATCAGACATGGCATTCCTTATTCCCACTACATCAACTCTACATATGTGCACTGCTTAGAAGAGGCAGAACTATCTTCACAGATAGCAAAAAAATAGCAAAGAAGGCGATGCTGCTACTTCAAAGAGCTTGTGCAGCAATACGGTATTTGGCACAAGAGAACAACTCGGAAATAATGCGGATGGTTTAAAAACAAATAAAGAGAAAAGTTCTTATTTTCTTGTTGCAGAGCTCTGAGATGAACTTTTATCATGAGCGAATAATTTTTTAAATAGTTATTATTAGTGTGTGGGCTACAACATGAGAAATAGTACTCAGGTCTACACTGCTTAAAATTTTTCATACCATTTACAAAATCCTTTAGTTCTATAAAAATAGATTTGTGGATCCTTGCCAGATATTCTTAAATACATTTCATGCTTACAAAAGCAGTCCTGTAATAAACTAACACTTTTTCCATTGACAGTTTTGGCTAATATATATCCCATATGGTGGTGAATGAAGTTTAAAAACAATGAGGCACTCTCGCTGTTGGGAGTAGCAAAGGAATCCTCACGATAGAAAGTCAAGATAAAAACATGTAGTTGATATACAAGTACTTTTCATTTCTTTATACAACTTCTAGGTCACACAAAATACAGTATGTACAAAGACCTAAATTAAAGGAGCATATGAACATTAGAGAAGCATTATACTCATCTTCCTTAATGTGTAGTATCCAAAGATATTTGATACAGTAGGAATCCAGACAATAGACATAGCAATTCGGCATGCAGTGTGAATTTGGGCCAAGATCACGCAGTTTGACAGATCAATATGCTATTTTATAATAAATTTTGAAAATAAAAAAACACTAAAAGACAAACTAGGAAAAAAAAAACAAACTAGAATTCAGAAAAAGGTCAAGAAAATATTTCAATTTATTTAATCTGAAACTCACTTCTTTTTGCCAAAAACTTGACAAATAATGACTAACTTTAGAAAAAACTATTTTGAGATGAGAAATGGGAATAGCTTTTTTAAGAGATCTAGTTTTTATGTTTTCATATTTTCAAATCCTGTTAAACCAATTTGCTAAATTCAATACAAATTGTTTACCTCAATGAAAGGAAGCACCATGCCTCAATGGAAAGTTGTATGCCAGAAATTTACTTCTATAAAGTATGCCAAAAGGAGCTTTATGAAGGTATTCGTGCTGATCTTGGAGGAACAGCTGAATGATAAGAATGTCTCTGTTATAGCTTTAGTCACAATGGAGTACTATTATGAGAGGAAAATATAAATACATTAATTTGACATTTTTAAGTAACACAGGAAAATAACTGATGCCTGATTTGAAAGAAAACAGAAATAAGAACAATTATTTGAATTATACTTTTAATAAAAAATGGTATGCAGATTTTTTCCTACATTTCACACATGATTTATCAGAGACCCTTTTCACAACAATGAAGAGCAATCCAGCAAGGAGCTAAAGGCTTGCCTGAACAAAGCCAATTGCATCCTGCAAATATCTACTGGTTTTGCAATGATCATTTTCCCAGGGCACTGCATTGATCATTGCTGGGTTGATCACTATGCAGCCCATTCAAGCATAAACTCTATTTGACTTGCCTTCATTCCATTTTCAAAGCACTATTTATACGATTCCTTTCCTATATATTGTTTTCATTTGTCACAGTTTCCATCCCTGACCAAATTATGACACTGGTATTGCTACTAGCTGTATTTTCAAACATACAAAGTCTTCAACATTGTCTCTAATGTCTAATAGGAGTTCACTGTAAGCATCCACAAAGACTCATCTTTAACCTGATTTAAGTTCCTTCTTGAAACTCGCTGATGCCAGACAGTGATTAAGCTGCTGGTGCGCTGGTAATGCCACCCCTCCATCTAAGCAGGTCCACCTCGCTGTTTCAACACCCTTGCCCACTGTCTGCACCAACCTGCCATCTCTTGTCTTATAAACCTATCTGAGCAAGAACGACATTTTCACGGCATGTTGACATACTACCTGGTGCAACGGGATTCTGATGCACAAGTGAGAATGTAAGTTTGATCAAATTCTGACAGAACATTCATAAAAAAAATCATGAATAAAAAGCCATGCTGTTTTGAGTTAAGCTTCTGTTTTCTAATTAAAGTAAAATGTTCAGCACCGCAGAGGGAATGAAAGCAAGTGTGGCTGTAAAATGTCACTGTTCTCTGGGGGCTTGGCATAAAGCTGTGGTTATACTCTGTACAAAAGTGGGAAGAAGAGAGGAATTTTTCTCAGGTAGGGCTTACAGAGGTCATTATCAGCATGCCCATAGAAAATGCAGAGGACCAGTGGCGCATTAATAGTCTCTCCTTGCCTCAAGAGTTGCTAACCAGGACCCATAAGAGCCCTCCGGCACCAAACTGAATGTGTTCACTCCATTGCCACTGTGGCAAGGAACTTCCTTAGTCCAGGAGGCAAAAACATGGTCATTCTGACATAGTGAGGTATGCTAAGTTTCCATGAGGATCTGTCCTCCAAAATTGAAAGAGAAACAAAATATTTGTCTGTCCTGCTTTATCAAAAGAAGTGACTTAGAAGGCAATGTGTAAAAATCCCTTTGTAACAGGAGGGCAAGACAGGGATGTTGCAAATATCTTGTTTTCAGGCTCTGCTCTCATAAGTCAGTATTAATAAGCACAAGTGATAGAATTGAAAGAATATGCCCAAAATATTTCATTTATACTGGCTAGAAAATTAGACAGAAGCACTGAGTCTTCCACTGTCCCAGGATGAAGAAATATCTTGCAATAGGAATTTAATCATTGAAGCATAATAAGCAAAAGGCATGCATCTGAAATGACATCTGTATTTATAGGACAGAATCCGGAGTTTCCAATTCATAGATTATATATATGAATTACTTAATTATTTTATTTACAAAAAATTATCTGAATACATCTTTTTTTCAGTCTGTAATAGGAAACAGCAGAGGTGCCTTTGTAAATCAGACCTGAACTATTTAACCAGGGAACTTGACATGCAATGCAAAATGCAGGAACACTGATTCTAATTCGTCTTCACCATAACTTGCAAGCGCATTTTGAAACCAAAAAAAGTCTGCTAGCAAAAAAAACGGGGGAAAAAAAAAAGAAAAAGAAAAAAACCCAAACCATATCATAGTCTTCTCTCGACTAATACACACCCAAGATACATGACACAAATAATTTTTTGGTGAGCTAAAAAAGATTTTAAAAGCAGCAATTTTCCATACCCAACAGATAAAACCAGTTATTTATCACAATCTAATGAATGCCTTAAATGACAGTGGCTTGTTATATGGAGGTACTTAAAGAGGCACATTCACTGTTTCAGCTGGCAAAAGTTCATGACAAATACCTCAGGTCAGTTTTGCATTTACTCTCTGTTTACCAATTCAAAAGAAGAAAAAATCATTAATTACTAACATTTATTTTTCCTTTCTAGTACATGGGTCCATCGAGAAAATACTTGTGACTACTGTCCATGCACATATTGGCATTGATTCAGAGAAACTATTTAAGTAAAAATCAAAGCTTTGAGCAGTGATTGATTGTTCATGAGTCTACATCATTATCGGTGCTGACAACTTAGATATATTTCTGACACCTTAGGTATTCTTACTTAATTTACAAAGCTATCCAATAATCCTGCATTAAACTACCAAAATATATGCACATACAAAAAAATGTATAACTGGTTCGCCCTCTTTTTTTCAAAGATAGTTCTGGAAAGAAGAATCCAACAATTCAATAGTGTTAAATTATTTAAAATAATAATAATAATTCTTCAGGAGGTCATTATCAATCTTAATAAAGCCTTTACTATACAGATGAATATTTTTAATGGAGCATCTATGTACGTAAATAACTGTCACTGCTGTAATGATAAAGCCTCACCTAGCTAAAAAAAAATAATCAAAAACTATGCAAGATAGAACAGATCAGTCCTTCTTCTCTTTAAATGCTTGAATTGTCCCTTGTAGCAAAATTGCTGAAGAGGAAACAACATATTAAATGTCAAATTGACCTGGGACAGATAATATTACTGGATTTTAGCCATCAAATATTTCCTTTTATCTTAATTGGCTATTAGTTTCTACAAACACAAAATGCTCAGGAGAAAATAAAGCTTTTATCTTTGTTTTCCTCTTGCAGATTTGGTCATAAAGAGTGCACAAAGCCCAGTAAACCTTCACACAACGTACACCAGGCTCTTTGTGGAGTACGAGACTTTGAGGATTTATTCCTCCTCTGAACACAAAGGATCAGAATACAAAGAACAGCAAGGCTAGCTAAAACAATTGCTTGTGCTACCCATGTGAGCTGCATATTTTCACTTCCAAGTAATTATCTTTTATAACTAGCAGTTAGTGCAAGTAAAGAAGCTCAAACCAAATGATGGTTATAGCATCTAATCAGATGCCCAGACGGTTAGTAAACAATATAAAACTGTAATTAAACAGGACCTAGAAATGAATGTGTCCATTTCAGACTTTTTGTAAAATAACTCTAGAAATTGATACCAGCTACAGTTAATAACTACCTACGGAAAGTTAAAGTCAACGGAATTTTTTACTTTAAACTGAGTAAACAATATATGAACTCCTGTTTACTCAGCATCTATGTCTTGCAAATTTAATAATGAGGAGGACTTGAACCACTGCTGTGTTCTTGAAGTTTTACGTTGCTGTCGCTGCATAAAATTACACCCTTGTAAAACTAGAAACTATTAAGCTTCTAGCATTTTAATTTCTCCAACAAACAGTATGATGTTATGCATTTTAGAGGACCTTTGGAGCTTCTCTAATACAGAATCAAGTAAAAGCTCAACCAGAACATTTAAACTAATACACTGGCATGCCCTGAGAGACAGAAAAAAATAAGGTAGAATAGAAATTGTACACTTCTGCTAGCTGAAGGCTTCACAGATATGGCAAAATGTCTAAAAGGCCCGATCAGTAAGAGTTGAACCCGGCAAGAGATAGACATCTTTTCCCAACATTTTAAATCAACTAGCAGAAGTAATTTCAATTCAAAAATTCTTATTTTAAAAAAAAAAAAAAAAAAAAGAATAACAGAATCACAGAATTACAGTCTTTAAATTAAGTTGCTGCTAGTTGGTTGATACTTTTGGATCAACTTAAGACCACCAAAATCAAAGAAAAACCTTTAATTTTTCTGACAATTATAAATTGCTCTATCATATTATCTGGTATTTTTAATTTAAAGCCATAAAGAGCTCATTTCTTGCCTTTAATTTTTAAATAATAGTTTTGCTTGTGAAAGAATACATTATAACTGCAAATGTGCCTATTTGAATAATTACAGATACTGTATTCCATTGTTTAGTTACAACAGAGTTGAATGCAGGCAGTATAAAAACAGGCACTAAACAACACCCAACACCTCCCCCCACTTAGTTTTTATCTCCTCTGACATTTCTTACTGGGTCAAAATAAACCTGACATAAAATCCAGCATACACTTTTTTTGGGAAGTAAAGACTGGGTTCCGTATAATTTGTATTTTGGTTTTGAAACATGCGCCCTCTTGAACCTCTTAGAGAATATTTAATTCTGTCAAAACAATATTAACTGTTTCATGATACATTTGAGTACTAGAAAAGAGTTCTAAGGAAGATTTGGCTGAATGGAAATGGTGATATTTAATGCCGCATGTTAGTAAAAAATGTAATGAAACTAATGTCTGCTACTTTCATGTTGCTGTTTTGATTAGATTTTATGATCTTAGCATGCTAGTTAGTCCTGACAATGTATCATTCAATATAATCTCAGTTCTCTAAGGTACTTACACATGTACCAGGTCCCTCTGAAATCAACCACTTGTGCCTCAAAACTGGGCTTGTTCTTAACTGCTTGCTGAAGAGCAGTCTCATTTACTTTTCATTAAAGTTGATGGAAGGACTCCCACTCAATTCTGACAGACAATATCCAAGTCTTAAACCACACATCATGTTGTGAATTATGCATGGATAGACATCTGTATCCCACTCTTACTGGTCAGCCATAATATTATGGCATTGCACCTTTAGCTATTTCTCACACACTGGAGGGCTTGCAGAGCAGTTTCATTTTGTCCCTAACCTGTCCCTTCTCCACTGCCCCACCACCCTCTGCCATGGTCCCGCAGCTGGTGATCTGATTATGCCACTGGAAGGTATCACCTGATTACAACCACCTTGATACTAAAGGTGCTGATCTAAAGTGGTTCAATACTTAAATTTATTCCCTTGTCCACCCAAATGAAATGTTAAAGACAGCATTAGCTGCCTGTTCGGCCTTTGTAAAACTTAAGGAAAACCGGAGGCTTCCAGGTAAGTAATTAGGAAGAACCAGTAGGGTGACAGAGGAGCTTCCCACAGTAAACCAGTAACAAGTGCGAAGAGTGCAGCAGAACTCCTGCCCAGGCTCAATGCAATTCAATAAATGAACTTTCCATTTTATCATTCCTCCCTAAAGAAAAGCTCTACATTATAATTAAAGTACTTTGGAGACTTTAAGACCTAATTTTTTAAATAAAAGGAAGTTAAAAGATCCTATCACATCACCAATACTGTGACAACAGTCTCTGTTGCAGTGATAATTTCAGATTAAAACTAGTGAAATAACTTGCATCTTTCCTTTAAGAACTACCCCTTCTGTCAGAAAACAGCAAGACTGAGGTGTTTAATTTGCTTCATGCCTCACCATAGCAGGAACCATCATGTCATTCACCCTCTTTTCAAATACAGGAACTAGGCAGTACCAAATGAAACCTAGGAGGTAGCAAGCCAAGGGAAATTCTGATGAAATGTGTAGTTAGGCTACGGAAATACTTCTTCACAAGTGTATAGATGACAAATAGTTAGATGAATATAAAGGGAGACTGCACAAGTTAAGGGAGAAAGAACTTTCAGATCTAGTAAATACAAGCGTAGCCCCTTAAATATAATGATTGATATTATTCCAAAGAACTGTTCTGACCTGCTTATTCTGACCTGTCCATTTACATTTGATAACCACTAAAGGCTAGAGTCTAGTAAGTTAAAGTACATCTTTTCTGATCTTGATTCCACAAAAGTGACCAAAAAACCTGACACTCAATTGAATTTGGAAAGGCAGGATAACCTTCCAAAGTTTATATGTTATATTAAGTATTGGAGCATGAATAAAGTTGAGATCTTATTTTCTGGAGTACAGAAGTAACAGGAGAAATTACTGCTGTAAGGGGCCACAGACCACTGCAGTTTCGGCTCTTGTGTAGCAGCCCACGTGAACAGGGGCAGAATTCAACGAGCAAAGTGCAACAAGTTAGTAAATCTTTTATTTCAAATTCTGAAATGGCAAACAACACTGAAGAAACAAGGGATCATAAAAACTATTAATTAAGCACACTTCAAGTATTTCTGACTGCTCTTCAGTCTCTCATCAATAGATTGGCTAATTAATCATAAGTATCTTAAATGCTTCACTATGTTTTTGAATGTTTTGGTTGTCTTGATGTTTCAGGTGAATAATATTTTTATTTTCCCAGCTGAATTTTAAAGAAAAAGAAGTGCTAAAACAACATTTTAAAAATGATCTTTTCATTTATGAAACATTTGAGAGCCTCTTTTTGAATTCAAAATTAATTTGAGTTGAAGAAGATTCAAAAATGGGAAGGATTACGTAGTCAAGCCATTTTATTGTATATTGAGTTGTATTTCCTTTGGCTGTTAAACCTTTTCCTTGCTTTCTGTATTGCTTCTTGTCTATATTCCCAGTTATCTGTATCACTGATATAAAGCAAGTGAACTAGAGCAGAGAACTCCATCCTTGATAGGAGGCACGGCAAGAATTTATAGGAATGCCTGCATGTGTCTCAAAGCTTAAGTTACAGTGTCTGAAAAATGCTTTAACATAGCCAGGCCTAATGTCATTAAGAAATGCCACATTCAAAATACTGCACAGTGTACTTTTATTAAAAAGTTGTAACACTGGTTAATTCCAGTAGCCTGTCTCAAACAGAGAGCATAACAAGATGCCTTAGGGAAAGTAATGAACAGCTACAGAATAATCTGCCTATTGGGAATGTTTCTTCTTAACTCTTAAGCCTGAAAGGCATATTGCTTGCAAAATCTTTATTTGATATAATACAAAGTCAAAAGAAGCATGCAAATGTCTAATTCGTTTAAAAACTGTACTAAGATCTTGGCCTCAATTCTACTCTGCCTGTGAAAATGAGATTTACACATAGTTCGTGCTTACAAAATTTGTATTTTAGAAAAGTACATTTTTGTTCTTTATTTTCTTTTGGTTATCCATTCTTTTTTATACCATAACAAATTTAGGTTTGTTAAGAGAGAGTACTTTATCTTCCTTGAGTGTATCTACATTATATCATTTTTTTCTTTAATCCTTTCTAAATTAAAATAATATGTTGAGTCTTTATATTCAGCCTCCCTTCAAAAACCAACATAGCGGTCTTTCTCATATAAACCAGCCTTCTATTATTAAGTGACTACACCAGTAGACAAGCGAAGGGCAACAACATCTTTCTCTCTAAATTGGAGAGAAACGGGCTCAATTGATGGACTGCTAGATGGATAAGACAGTGGTTGGACAGTTGCATCCAGAGAGTAGTGGTCAATGGCTCAGAGCCCTGACAGACATCAGTGACAGGTGGTGTCCCTCAGGAGTCTGTACTGCGACCAGTGTTATTTACTATCTTCATTAATAACATAAATGAAGGGACCAAGAGCACTCAGGAAATCTGCAGATGACAACAAGCAGAGTGTTGCTATTGACACACCTGAAGGATAGTGTGCCATCCAGATGGACCTGGGTAAGCTCGAGAAGTGGGCCCATAGGAATCTCGTGTGGTTTAACCGGAGAGCAGCCCTGCCCAGAAGGACCTGGGGATGCTGGCGGATGAGAGACTGGACGTGAGCTGGCAATATGTGCTTGCAGCTCAGAAAACCAACTGTATGCCAGGCTGCATCAAAAGAAGAATGGCCAGCAGGCTGAAGGAGGTGATCCCTTCTGCTCTGCTTTAGTGAAATCACAGCCTGGAGTATTGCGTTCAGTTTTGAGGTCCCCAGAACAGGAAGGACATTGATGTGTTGGAGTGAGTCCAGAGGAGGGCCACCAAGATGATTACAGGTATGGAGCACCTCCCCTGTGAGGAAAGGCTGACAGAATTGAAATTGTTCAACTAGAAAAGAGAAGGCTTCAGTGTGACCTAATTGTGGCCTTACAGTACCTGGAGGGAGCCTACAAGAAAGACGGAGAGAGACTATTTACAAGAGCATGTAGTGACAGACAAGAGGGAATGGATTCAAACTGAGAGTAGGTTTAGATTAGGTGTTAAGAAAAAAATGCTTTACTGTGAGGATGGTAAGGCACTGGAACAGATTGCCCAGAGAAGTTGTGGATGCCTCACCCCTGGAAGTGTTCAAGGCCAGGTTGGATGGGGCTCTGAGCAAGTTAGTCTAGTGGAAGGTGTCCATACCCATGGCAGAGGGGTTGGAACTAGATGGTCTTCAATGTCCCTTCCAGTCCAAGCCATTCTATCATTCTAATATATACCTACCCTCTTTTCTGAATTATGTTTTTTGACCAGAACTGTCTTATTCCAGCTGAGTGGTTATAATTGATTTATGTGTAACATAGCACTATTTTCTGTTTAAACATTCCAGCACCCTGTTTGCTTTTCCACTTCCTGCTGCAGTCATTGAACAATCTTTGACAACATCAAGTCTTCGCTGCTCAGTTAGAACCCAGCAACGCGTAAGGTTAGCTCAAATTACGCTCCCAATGAGCCTTAACTTTCACTTGTCAACTACGAGGATGTCATTCACCGAGCTAATCACTCAACTGGCACTGATGTGCCTCTCCATAGTCTTTTCCAGCCACCACTGGTTTGCAATCTTATGAGTTATAAAACTGGTCCTATTTTTTCCTATTCAGCCACATCTGAGAGAGCCAAGGAGATACAGTCAGAGCACTGAGACATTTGGCTAGTCATAGCTCACCTGCCGTAAAAAGGCTTCAGGAGACAGCTTTGTCAAAACATCTGTGACACAGAGGAGGTTCTACAGTCTGTGTTCTCCTGTAGAAGAATTCTGGTTCACTGAAACTGTTTCAAGGAGATTATTCAGTTTCTGCCAATTTACAGGAACACCCATGTTTTCCAACTCCACCTGCCAGCTTCTGATATTTATCTGAACATCTCGATCTTCCAGGCCTTACACTGCACAAGGCAGAAAGGATGACAAGAGCTGAGATAGAAAGAATTGTCTCAAAAGCTCCAACTTATCCTATAGTCTAGGTAAAATCCAAGGATGAGTTTTGGCGAATGCAGAAGCTCTGGGTACATGCTTTCGAACAAGCTCAAGACTTCAAGCCTGGGTGGAAGCCACCACTTTTGCATTCTCCCTGTCTTGTGAATCTGAAATGCGTAACTCTGCTCTCAGGCATCCAGAATTTATTTTTTTTATATTTCATTCCATATCAGATTGAACTCTATCTTTAAAACCCAAAATCATTACTGTACATTTCTACTTCGCTTCAGTCCATTCATTTTACAAGACAATTGAACATTTTTGATGAAAACAGGACTTCCTATATATTTTTATCTTATAATTTTGTCATACAATTTGACAGGACTGAGAAAACTGTGCTCAAATACATCACCACGCATAACTGCTAAACCTGCATAATTTTGATGAAAGCTTATATGCTCAGAAAGAAACTTCCTATTCCTTGTTATAAATTAATTTCTATATCAAAGAAATTCTTTTATTCTATGGCTTAGATAAAAGGCTGGTATGGCTTGAACAGATTTGAAAATTTTTCACAGAAAAACTTCCCATTGGAAAATAAATTTGATTGCAAAAAAACTACATAGAAAGGCACATTGTCAATAATGAAACTTACTACACCAGTGCACACTTTCAGATCAAATTTCGTTTTGGGAATGGAACACCTATTTTAAGTCCACAGTAAGCTTCCTGTTTCAGAAGCATATTCCTATGTCACAGCAAAGTGTATTTTTTAAGGTTAATTAGGTTTTGAATTTCTTATTGCAATTTTAACTTCAATTCTCTGCCTTTGAAGCTTGCCAATTTAGACTTCGCAGAAAACTAAAGAAAATAGAAATTTTAGTTTGTTACAATTCTAGTCAGAGTAGGTTTTCAGGTTCTTCAGCACCTGTTTCAAGAGGAGATTGCAGTCACTGCAAGCAATCTTATCAGGTTTTAAACATCAAAACATCATACTGGTATTATACATTTTTACCAGATGTATTGGTTGGGAGTCCTCTTACACAGGGAATAAAAATGTATGGAAATACCGATTGCTCACCTTTCTCTGACTTAGATGAAAAGCCTTCATGCATTTCTGGCAGGCTCTGCAATAACTGGCAGTTATGACTACTTGGCAAGCGACGGGATTGCAATGTTTTCAAAATCAGGGCAGGATGTGTCTTTCCTCTGGCTAAGCCCTCCTCCAGCAGCAGCCATATACAAATTTCTTTCTGTCCAGCTCTGAATTACTTTTTGTAACAGTGGTGCCCAAACTTTCTTCTGCATCACCTGCACAAATGACACTCTTTCTATCTCTACTGCACTTGGAAAAGACAGACTAACACCCCAGAGACACACACACACACATACACAGAAGAACAACTTTCAGTTTCCTTTGTTTGACGCTATTTCAAACCACAGAGATCTGCTGTTCTGCTGCAAGCCAGTCTATATTCAAATCCTGTGTGAGCTTTTAGTGTGGCTTTTAAAATAATTCAGCACTTCATGAGAATCACTTTTTTGGCAGAATCCACAGATAAACATGGCAATAGTATTGAATCTACATTTAGCTTGACAATTCATAGCTCATTTTTTAAACTTGTACATGTTGAAGGAGGGAATAATAATAATAACCTAAAAACTAGAGACTTTAGAATGTCCAGCAAAGGTCATCTGGCATACACAATGTTATCTCCAGTTGCAGGACAAAACCTTAACAGTCAAAACACTACGAAAGCCAACTCAGTCCATTAAAAACCTTAGTACAAAATATATAGAAAGTTAGCCCCAAATAATTTATAACAGTATTAACACTTGTGGTGAAAAGACTGTTATAATCATGCTTGGCTAGTAAAATTCAAGCCTGGATTAAGCCTCAAGGGTCTACTAAAACTAAAGCTTGAATAGGAAAAAATCTAGTTTGTTACTGAAACAGAATGTAATCACCCAATTAGAATCTGTGTAATAAACATTTGTGGAGAAATATACACAGATTTATGTGCACATGAGTTTTTATGAAACAAAATTCTAATGAAAGGACATTAAAATAGTTGCAAGGTTGAGTACTCAAATGTAAGGCAATTCCAGAGGCTGACTTTCCCATAGACCCTTCTGCATATCAATACGATTACGTCTTTGACTGCATGTTGGTTTTTTTCTGCATAACCTCCACTTTATTTGGGGTTCCTGACGGACAGCACACACTTGAATAAGTAATAATTCAGTGTTTTGCTTCCTCTTTGTTGTTCAACATGTACTCTCCATTTATTACCTACAGCATATTATTCACATCCTGCTCAGAAGACATAGTTGTTAATGTCTTCTAAGAGTTATTAATGTTTTCATAGCTATTTTTCAGGTGCTTTTTTCCGCATATGATTTTTCAAAAAATTCACTAATTTATTTTCACAATAGCCTTTACACTACTGGCTACTATAATTGTAGCAGAGAGAGATCAAGGTCAAGGCTTCCATTATTTTCTGAGCGTCAGGATGAGATACTTAAGACTTGATTTTCAAGGTCTCAGCACATACAGCATTTCACATTGAAGCTGATTTTCCACATCTGCAAATCTATATCTTAGGTTAGGAATCTCAAAATGAGGAACACACAATCACATCTAAGAAAAGTTTGCTTTCATCTCTTGTCAGGCGTAAGATAGGAACTTGGAGTTAGTGGCAGGCTTGGAACACAATTTCTCAGAGCGAGTGCCATCTCCTCTATCCTGAAATGAACCCCATTCTTCTGCATTCCTTTGCCTACTTAGCATATGCCTTCCAACTTCTGCAACAAGTGATGCAGAAGTCAGTTTAGAAAAAATACACTTTGGTTTCACTACACAGTATTGATGAATTCTCAGAGTAGGCCCATCCTTACTTCGCCAGAAGTGTGAACAAGAAAAAAATTTACACGTATGTTAGAAGGGGAGGGCACTGACATTTCAGAAGCATCCAGCACATTGTAATTTCTAAAAGTTAAGCTCTGCTTTCATCCCTTGAGTCGTATCCTTATTTCTGCAACTGATTTCTCAGTTGTCTAGTTTCATTTTAAAACCACAGTGCAAAACAAAACCCCATTTCCTGACACTCAAATTTCTGTTCCAGTTTAGATCCCCCCCACAGTTTTTCTATTTAAGGCAGCAGAGTAAGTGGCAGCGGTAGTGGACAGGTGACTGTTGGTCACCATCAACTGAAACATCAGTCCAGAATCTGCTGGAGATTTTTAGAAACATTTACAGCTACCAGAATGACTCTGTTCAGTAACTCTGTAGGCCATCCCAAGGCACTGACCATCTGGGGAACAGACTCTTCTGCCCGATCTTCACAGGCCTGATCTTTCCTCCTTTCTTTTTACAGTTCTTCTCCAGCTCCTGGAAAAGCTGTCAGCCCACGGCTTGGACAGGCACACTGTTCACTGGGTTAAGAACTGGCTGGGTGGCCAGGCCCAGAGAGTGGTGGTGAATGCTGCTGCATCCACTTGGTGGATGCTCAGTAGTGGTGTTCCCCAGGGATCAGTGTCGGGCCAGTGCTGTTCAATATCCTTACTGATAATCTGGATGAGGGGATAGTGTAGCCTTAGCAAACTTGCAGATGACACCAAGCTGGGTGAGAGTGTTGCTCTGCTGAAGGGTAGGGGAGCATTGCAGAGGGACGTGGACAGGTTGGATCGATGGGCTGAGACCAACAGCATGAGGTTCAACGAGACCAAGTGATGGGTTTTGCACTTTGGCCACAATAACCCACTTCAGTGCTACAGCCTGGGTGCAGAGTGGTTGGAAAACAGACCAGAGGAAAAGGACCTGGGGATGTTGGTTGGCATCGGCTGAATTCTCTCCAACTACCCGCAAGGAGACTGTAGACAGGTAGGGGTCAAGTTCAATTAACCTGTTATGAGATTTTCTTTGAGGCAAGGTCTAATATGTAAAATTTAAACCTAAATAGGACATGTATGCAGAATAACTAGTCATCAGACCTTCTAATGCAAAATGCCAGGCATCTAATAGTAAATGCTTGCTGGTCATGAATATAATACAGTAAAAACTGATTGTGTAAAAACAATCCAGAGAAGTACGTTTGGATTTAGGCATACCTGGCAAGTGTTACAATCTGGAAGTTCAAGCTAAATTTTGCAACTACACCTAAAATTTAGTGATATCATGCATCACATGGGCCTTGTGCTGTTCAAGAACTTGTTACAATATTAAGGATTTTCTAGGGTGAGCTGAAATATTTCTTATCAATAACAAAGATGCATAGGTAATCCTGTTGTTAAAATAATCCATGAGTGGAGAGAAGCCATAGAAATATTTAGGAAATAAAGCACATCACAGTAAATTACTTTCTACAGTACATTTATTAATTTATACTGCTGAGATCAAACTCTTATGCTTCAGTTCCATTGTATCACACCTCACATTAAAAAAATCATAAATCCCTACTTGAGCCACAAGACGTTATACTGAAAAAATATTTCTATTGCTTGCAAGGAGCATATCCCATAGCCATTAGTAAAGAAATAGGACATGACTTTCTCATGACCTCTAACACAACATGCCGATAACTGCCGCTCCCCTAAAAAAGGTTACAACTCAGTTTATCATAAGTCTAAATTAACCCTTCCTGAAACTACATTATTCTTTCAGTGGTAAATTATATTTAGGACCTAAGTAAATTTTTGTACAAAATTTGGAGTGACTTGAAGAGGTTTCTGAAACATTATTTTACTTTACTGCAGAGTAGCAAGTAGGTAGAGAACAAGAGCAAATAGAACAAATTTAAAAGGCAGGTTAATTGTATTTGTCTATACAAAATGCAGAAACCAAATTATGTTAAAAAATCATTTATTAAATTAAGTATATTAAATAGGGTTAACAGTTCTAGAATGTATTAAACACTAGAGATCTGAACTTGTATTTGGCAATAATTAAAATCATTCCTTCCTTTCATCTGCTCAGGGAATTGCTTGTGTCACCATCCCTGCAGGTATTTAAAAGATGTTTAGACGTGGCACTCTGGGACATGGTTTAGAGGTGGAGTTGTCAGTGCTGGGTTAACAGTTGAACTTGATGATCTTACAGGTGTTTTCTAACCTAAATGCTGCTATGATCTCCAAAAATAAAATATTAAATTCACAAACTCAAATAATCCATATGAGGTACAGGTCATCAAAGTGGTTAGCTAGTACACAGACACAAGAGAATGCTCTGCTGGAACAAAGTAAACCAAGAGGTTGCCATCTTCTACCATTCTCTCTGAGAAATGTGCACATTGTCAATATTTCACAGTTATTTGCTAACGTAAAAGGTTTGAGATAGCATGTGCTTTGCTTAGCCCTTCCTGATCTCTTTCTCACTTTTTAGTTCCAGCATCCTTCTCTGGGACCCTAACGTTGAAATCTCAGTCAGCCTCCCACTGCCATTCCTGGTATCACAGGCATAGAAGTAAACTTAGATCGTCCCTAATCTGAATTCATTACTTCAAAACAGGTTTATAACCACAGTCTGGTACATCCTGCAATATCCTACTAAAGTTGTTTCCTGATCTATGCAGTCTGAAAGCTTGCAGAGAACATGAAGGGACACGAATCCCAGTGTTTCAGTTCCTGTGCCCCTAGCACTCCAGCACATGGCAAGAGCTGCAGTTGTAAGGAGTGAACAGCTGTTGCAGATTTTTGTGAAGGTGCTCTCAAACACCTATCAAAATGCCAAAGAATCTGACACATGCAAATTAACAAATATGCCAATTGAGTGCTTGTTCCTCTTGTCTTGGCCCATAGACTGAATAGCTGCTTCTCAATCTTCCTTCCTCCTCTCACGGCCTCTATCTTCATACAGACAGTGGGCATCAATCTTTTTCTCCCTGCTCCATTTTTCCCTTGTCTCCTAGTCTACTCCATTGGAGGACTGAGGAGCTACCCCGAGTAGATCATGGTATGGGAAGTAATAAAAACATAAAGGAGACAGGGCTCCCGATCTTTCCATTTGAGTTAGGCCACCAGGTTGTCCAGCTTTGCATAGCGACAAAATTAATTATGTAGAAGTTTTAACAGTTCTTAAGTATCAACTTTCTAAATCTTTCTTTGAAGTTTGTGTCTGCAGTGCTAGGTCACTATGACAAAGGCATGTTGGGAAGATATACATTTAAAATCTGTGTTTCTGAACAGACATTACACATACAAGGGCAGATATTCTTTATACTCCTACCCATACATTCATACACATGCAGAATTTTTCCTTCTCTTACTCAGGCTTTAAACTCAGCTGTTCTTTCGTACTAACTCACCTTTTAGGGGGAGGAAATCAAAATCACAAGGCGAAAACTTAATCCCAAACAAACCACATTATTCATCATAAATTGCATACCCTTATGTGGTCTGATAACTTGTTTATCTTAGACCAAAAGTCTCCAAGTGACTTTAAACACTGATCCTCCACATAACACCAGGATGAGCAAACCCAGCAGCTTCAGATGTTTTATTCTAATGTGAGATGTGTATCTCATTAATAAAATCTTGTGAAGCTTCTCAAGGCATTTCTGCCTTGGCACTCTCAATGGCAAGGAAAGCAATAATTCCCAATCTATGCTTCTTAAAAGCAGTTAAAGGTCATGAATAAATTACTGAGAACTTCAGCATCGAAAGAAAATGGACTAGTGTTAAGAGTGAAAACATAAAAATTTATTATAATTAAAATCCTCCTCACACAGAAACACTTCTTCACAATATTTAACATTTTGATACCAAGCAGGCCAAGGTTATAATGCCGTAGCAAAAGATGACCTTTACTTGTCACTGTGAACAATAAATAAGCAGGCAAAATGCAAAACACCACTTTCTGTATTTATCTATATTAGGCATTTCATTAGGGCAGCTTTCTCTTATGCCTTCAAATTCTTTGTATTCCCATATATCTGCATAGAAAGCACTTACTAAAATGTCTGAAGTCAAGCTATCTTCATTAGTTGGGAAGTAAAAAGGCAAAATGATAATATTAAGTAAATAAATAAATAAATAAAAATCTCCCAAATGACTTCACATTCATTATCAAAGGTATTTAAAGGATGACTTCAGGTAGCCATTTTTACTTGAATTACTGTCATTTATTTTGTTCCAGAAACAGAGTGTAGCTTTCATCATGGAACCTCCCTGAAACCCCCCAGTTACCATTCAGCATTTTCATTTCTACTGTTTGCCTCTGCAGACATCAATCCCAAGGAACTTCAGCAATTAAAAAGATTGAGCATGAAGGCTCTAGAATTTGTGAGGCTTTTTCTCACAGCTTTGTGACAAGCTACATCTTCCTTACAAAGCAAAAATTCTATCTGGTGTAGTAACACTACACTCTGTTTTGTGTTTCTACAACAATATTTTTTACAATTTCTTTCTCTTACAACTTAACGTAGGCCTGTGAAAATCTCAAACCATCTGGAGACTGACATCTCCTAATTTCAGTCAAACATTACAATTCTAAAGGAAGACAAAAGATATTTGGCTGTTATAACTATACCGAAAGGACAAAAAAATAAAAAATGTGTAAGAGCAGAGAATGAACTGAGTAGAGGAAAGATGAGATTCTCACCACCACAACACGAAAACCCAGCCTGACTCTTTGAGTTTCAGTGCTGAACAGGCTGCCCTTGCCTTCCATCTGCTGTCCACATTCCTAAATGTTTCTCAAGGCAGGTAATGAAAGCCATGATTAGATTAATCAAACAAACCAGATTAAAATCAGATATTAAGTGTCACATTAGTTCAGACCTTTTTCCTCACTCTGAAGTCCTCTTGGGTGTCTCTAAGGAAGCCAAGAATCTGTCTAACTGTGCTGTGAAGAAGCAACTAATAAGATGCAGAGAGACAGTATTTTGCTGCTTCATTCACAGTGAGCGCTATGCAAAGTATACAAGTATGCTCAGAAACTGGCCTAGATCCCACTCACAACAGATCCTTTGCAGACTGCTGAAGCCAGGCTCCCTGCGGCTCCTCCCTTTCTCACCCTTTGCCCCTTTCAGTCCCAGATGCATGGTTACCAATTCCAGACAGAGGTGGGCCCCATTCCTGTCCTGCCCACAACTGCATGGCCACCAGGGGAGCCAGGGAAAGAATTCAAGCCCATGAGGGCTGAAGAAAGCTGAGGTCTTCCAACCGAGACATGAACCTCCCTTATCTCACCCAATGTGACTGTGGCTCTCCTTCTTTTCTGCCAAACTGCACTTAATCTGGGGTAGGAATAGTATGGCTATAGACAAGCTAGGATGCATTTTTGACTGCGACTTGTGGGTAGTTCTGAATTCATACTAAGTTCTTTCTGGAATTTCCGCCTCACAATTTTAAATCTCACGCATATTGGCTTGAATGGGAAATGGACCCTGTCCCAAAATATGAAGTATATTTACAGGTCTAAAATGAGGAACATGCAGTAATTTCCTACCTCATTGTCAATAAAAATTAAAATCCATTAAAGACAGAATTTATTTTTATACTTGATATTTCTCTGTTTCCTTTTTTCAGCATTATATTGTTAATAGAAATTTGTATGTGAAAAAAGTCTTTGAGAAGCATTTTGAAAAATGGTTAACAAAATTCTTTCTTACGTCTTCTTTCACAATCTAAAGCAAACATGTATTAACAAAGCCTAGCTCCAAACATGTCCAGGTACCATAAAGACATGTATTAAAGGAACATCACATGATATCTGCTGCTTAACCAAAATCCCTATATATAGGTCAGCAGTGTTGGCACCACTAGCACCTACACTGCAGTAAACCACTGTGCTGTGCCAGTGCTAAAAGCAGTTCTTATTGATTGTTTCTTCTAAGAAAAGGATGTGAAAGTAGTAAGACAAATTTACGCAACAGAAAGCTGAAGGAAATAGTCTGACAAAAAAAAAAAA
>VZTF01001716.1:2658974-2672661 GCA_013397755.1 Cnemophilus loriae
GTCAAAAAAAAAAAAAAAAAAAGTAATTCACAGTGGAACACCAAGAAAGTGAAAACACAAAGGGCATAATACATCACTGGTCTGGAAATAAACAAGGAGGCTTTCCACAATTCTTTCAAGTTTTCAGATGACCACAACTAATTGCCAAAAAAAGAAGTCATAAATCTTCTATGAAGCAAATATAGTAATACACACAAATGATGTGTGCCCCATTCTTCCCTTTCTTGCATGCTTACTGCTCCTGCTGATTTCTGTGAGTGGTGAGTATATGTATGTGAGAATATTTGGTCTGTGCTGCTCATAAGAGAAGACAGGATGACAGAATTGCTGAACTGAGACCTAGTATGGCCTGTTAATCTGATTCTAAATCCAGTGTGAATAAAGCACTTGAATTGCTGAAGCTTCACCTAGACACATCAACCTTCACTTTCCCCTCCTCCCCCCTAGCAAGGATGAGGATGTTGTTATATGTGTTAGTGTTAGAGGGTCCTACTGCATTAAAAAGCTAATTTTATGTTAGCAAATGGTGCTGGATTTACAGCTCTGGAGGATAAAATGCTTTAAAATGGGTAAACGATTTGACGTTTATACAGTGACTTTCGTCCTGAAGATTTGCTACAACGTGCTTATCAAACTGTACACATTTGGTGGCACTGAAATACAGCCAATTTGGTGTGCAGCCCAGAGCACAACAAAGCAAGATGAGAAGGAAGGTATTTAACTAGGTACACCAGGGAAAACCTGCTCTCAAAATGGTTTTTTTTGGAAATGTAGTGTCCATATTGACCAGAGGGTACTGCGGATTTCAAAGTTTCAACCCCAAGCTGTCACAAAGACGACTGCAAAACAGGTTTGCATTTTCCCTCTCCCATTCAGACAGATATAACCCTCTAAATACAATGACACTGTTTTCTAACTTTAGGTGTGGACCATTAAGACCTCAATTTATACTAAGATGGTGTGCAAACTGCAGAACAGCCTTTACATGCCTTGTTGCTGCTAGTCAGCTCACATTTGTTCACCAGTACAAAATATCTCAGATTTTAAATTGATATTTCTAGTAGTCACAGGTAATTTCTGTTCTGTATCCCACTTGATATGCAATTTCTCAGCCAAGACTACAAGCAAAAAAAGCTGGAAAACGAGAGTGAGTTTTGTGACTCTGGTCCTGAACTACCAAAATTCCAAATATCAAATACCCTAATGTCATACCAATAGAAAAGATCAACTTAATTTGACCTCCTCTGAATCTGCTGCAATCCCTCCAAAGTTCACAATAGTCTGCACTTGCACAGAAATGTGAATGTACACACATGCACATATAAATACGCACATATATTTAACATACTTAGTTAGATTTTTCAGAAAGCATGAACATATAGATAACACAAAGTAGAAGTAAGTCATGGACTGCCACAAATGTGATAAGAACAATGCATAATCTAACAGGACCAGGCTGCAGTCTGTCAGAATGATCCAAGGTAAAGAATATAGAAACTATGAGTGAAATTATTTAGATGGTTGTTTAGAATGTGTAGGACCTAGGATTGAATGATTCCTGCTCCTGGACAGCTTTCACGCTTTTTTTTTTTTTTTTTGGTTTGTTTTTTCATTAATTTGGACAACTGAACTTCTTGGTATTAAACTCATGCTTTCACAATGGAAATTATAACACCATGGGTTTGCATTAACATTTATCTAGGTTTTTTGCTGAAAAACTGAACTATAGTAGTGATAAATTTTAAAGAAGAAAAGAGTTTAGAGTTGATGTAGAGGGTCTCATAACCATTTTCGGCAACATTCACTTGCAGAAAGAAGTCTCCTAGTCCAGATACCTCTAATCTGCTTTTGAAATATCCCACCTTTTGTTTCATTCCATTTGAATCTCTGTGATAATTGTATGACAGTTTCTCTACTTTTGCTCATGGAGAAAGCACAAAGCAGGCCTCTGAGTAAGGTCACACACTTTTTTCCCTCAGTCTTCCTTCCATGAGCAATAGATACTTAAGTGGGACCCTGAATGCCAGTCTAAATAAGATGACTTTTCACTGCCAAATGCACACAGAGCAAAGTTTTGACATACTACACACTAGTTACACCCTCTACTGAGAGGAAGTTGTTGGGGGGGGAGGGGGTGGAGAGGATTTACATTCATGACCTTTCCCAGGATCTGAAAGCAAACCTCTGCAGGTGTCAGTTCTTTAACATCTTGGATAATGATGAGAGAAATCATCTAGGAATAGAGCCTTAGACTATCAAAGGTTATTTATAGCAATTTGATTAACCAGTGAGGCTTCAGAGACACTACTTTACTTCCCTCCAATAAACCTCCTAGTCATTCATTAAAATTAATACACATTAAAAAATCCATTTAAATTACAAGGTTGTATCTGAGATATTAAGAATGAATACAATCACATATTTTACAAGTTAAAGATATTAATGTGGCTTACAGGAGCTCAAGCAAGATAGTAGCTATCTAATATTACCAAGAATATTCTGTTTTTATTTGCAAATTTATTTATGTTTTACAAGCTACAGTGTCATTACTTGGCAGCTGACTATTTGATGTTCACCCAAAATATGGTCAGCTTGAAAATTTTCTTAGCTCCTTGAAAACAGTGAGGTCCAGCCATGCTCCTCTCCAGAAATATGCTGTCCTAACGTGAAAGCACGCACAAACAGGTTATCAAGTCTCCTCATCACTAATGCAGCTGTTGATGAAACCATCTGTGATCACAACACACTCCAGAAATCTTCTGACGGAGCCTAGTTACAACTAAAAGACGCTCAAATGGAATTCTGCTTGGAAGCTTCAGCACGTACATCCTGCGGAATACATCATCACCAGCATTTTCAGACTGCCACAGTAAAGAGAGGATTTTCAAGGGAAAATCAGCATGTCAGCTGCTGACCTCTGAAAAAGCTTGGTCCTCAGTGTCACTATGGGTCATACTTTTGATAAATTGAAAACAGGAATTTAACTTTTTCAAGCTCTGCGACCCACAAACGGACACTGAGAGCCTAGAAATCTGGCCCTCAACTCTCTTGAATGCATCATTTCAAATGTCAATAAAAATAATTTTCTTTCAGCCAGAGCAGAGTCAAGAACAGAAAATATTTTCACAAGTACCTGTTCGACTCTTGAAGTACACTAAACTCCACTGTATCCTTTTGCTTCTCTCAAATATTTATGACTACCAACATGACCAGGAAGGATACTCCTAATCTGAGATTTTTTGTTTCAATTGCACAATGTGGGATTGGAGAGCCAAATCAAGCACTCCAGAAATTGTCAGTCAACCAGATATATAAAACAGAGAGCACATGATTTCAGCTCTTAAGAGTTATTTGGTCAATGTACAGATCATTTGATTAGGGTCTTTGATCTCCAGATTTGAGGACTAGATGGAATTGGTCATTTCAGGGGCTATCTCCAAAGTCCAACTTTCAATAGCATGATGAGGACAGCACACTTGCAGGCACGCACGGAGGCAATTAAGGCACTGGCAACGGCTTTGTTCCCTTCTTTACCTCTGTGGCACACTAGCTGGGGTTTTTTGTTTGTTTGTTTGTTTTGGTGGGGGGTTGGTTTGGTTTGGTTTTGGTTCCTCTTTAATTTCGAACTTCAATCCTTTAAATGTTGGAAATGATATAAGATACTGGCAAACGCTTTGTGGCCAGTTTTGTACGTGGCAGATGTTTTGTGGACCATCATGATCTGTGGAGCTGCTTAATGCCTGTCTGCTGTTCTAGAGCACTGAATGTAAAGACCTACTTAGTGATCTCCTACAGCCTTCTGTTCCAAGCAATTTTCATATTAATTTTTAAACTATTGTTCAAATGCATTCTTAAATGTTAACATTTCTTACACGAACATCATAGCCTATGAAATATAATTCCATTCTAGTGATATTGATTAGTAGGTTTAAAAGGAGGAGGAAATATTTTATGTCAATTTGAAATAATTGTGCTTGTTCAAGCAACCAGTTTGTATCAAACAAAACTTGCCTACTTAGGAAACAAACATTGTATTCAGTTTAGAATTAGATTTTTGAAAATAATGTTGGTCATTTTAAAAGTGAATTTTGAAAATGTTTCCTTCATTACATGTAAGCTATTGACTATCTCAATGAATTCATTTGAATTAAAAATTCATTAAAAATTTGTAAATAGTTTCAGTCTGGTTGTGTTTATTCTTCAAAAGAAACAAAGTTTTCGATAAAAACAAAGTGCTCCAATACAGCACTCTCTTCATCTTTTCATATGTGGTAACTACAACACCACCTAATAAGTTTCATGAAACCTATTTCAAGCAATTAGCTCTCTAGCTATTCTTTCCATCAGTCTGTCAGTACCAGAGTTTATGACACCAGCATAGATGGAAATAATAAGCAAAATTAATAAAGGTGTACTTTGATCTTCTGCATTGGTATTAAAAAATGCAAATGTCCAATTTGCACAAAGAATATAAGCAGCAATAGATTATAATTAGTTTGCCTCAAACTGTTCACCTTTTATTCAAATGTAATGACAACTAATTTGACATTAAGGCAGCATAAACACTTTCTTTTTTGGATAGTACCATATGGATTTTTTATTCTCAGAAGACAAGGCAATGGCTAGACGTATATCTCCAAGGTCACATGTACTTCCATAAACATTACATGGTACTGTTTCAGGGGAATGAATACAAGAGCCCAGCTAATTAAATAAAACAAATGAATCCATAACTGAAACATTAAGTGCATGCAAGTGGATCGACTTTGTCAGATGCCAAGTAATTTTCATCATCAACAACATGATCAGTTTCAAAAACCGTATCAACTGGCAACTAATACTTTAAAATGAGCATTTTAAGCAGGAAGTATTTTCTCTTCACTCCTGATTTGCTTTTGCCTTATACCAAGAAAAGTATTTAGCACTTTAAGAAACTACCATATATGAGATTGTGCACCATCAAAAGAGCTCTCTAGATGGCAGAAACCACCCCGCAAACCCTTTTCACCAAAATATACATACCAATTTGGAGAAGAAAGGACAGAGAATATCTGGAGTCACTTGTTTTGTGTTCCTCCTCCCAGAACTCCAATTTTGGTAAAAATTACAACAGGAACAACATTGAGAGGAGAATTTGAGTATCATAAGAGATGGATTATTTGAATCAAAAGCAGAAGAAATAGAAATGACAATGAGAATAAGATCAACTAATGACTAACAAAACTTATGTGACAAATACAAAATCTAACAAGAATAGAAGATGATAAATTAGGTGGATTAGTAAATTATAAGTAATCAATGTAATGTGGGCACAAAGATTGGAAATTAAACCCTACGCTAGCTCTGGTAAAGGAAATATTAAAGACAGTCTACAATGCACTGGACTAAACTATGAATATTGCGTTCAGGCCTGGTCAATCATTCTCACAAAAGTCAAACTGAAAGTTACTCCTACTTTTGTTATATATAATAAATTGAGAGAGAGAAAGAATAGTATGGTCAAGTACTATGTCTACAGGTAACTGTCAAATGTTTTTTACAGAATTGTACATAGCTTTTTTTTTTTAATTATATGGATTTTTTTTTCTCCCTGTTCTACCTCCTGCTATGAATTACCTCAACTCATTGTGGTTCTGTAATTTTTGGGAGATACATGATCCTCTGTCTACCACAACAAAACAGAATGCCCTATTAAAGAAAACCTCTTCTAAAGGAAATTTGTGGACAGACTCTGATACCAGACAAATTAGGTACATCTAAATTACAGGAGTGGAGCAGAGTAAATAAAGCTTCCTGTATTAGAACATCACTCAGCATTGATATACAGTTCAAGTGCTTTGTCACAAGTAGAATCAGACAGACAATGAAGCATCTACTCTCACGTCTATTTATGAATGTTTTCCAATGATGGCTCAGAAAATATACTTCTCACAACTTAAACATTTGTCTTAAGTTAGAAGAGGGATTTCTAGTCTTTACAGCTTTGAAGAACTTGTACTGTGATACAGCAAAGAACATTAAGAGTACTTCCACCAGGATATCTAGTCTCTTAAGTCAAAGGAGCACAACTTGCCACGGAAACTTATCTGGTATTTAAAGGTCAAGAAAAGCAAACCCTGTTTCTCCACTAATTCTTTGCTGAATCAATTAAAAAAAGAAAGGAAAAAAAAAAAAAAAGGGACAGAAAAACCAATGATTCCCACCAGGGCAGCTGTGAAGCTCAAAAAATCATCCCCTGGACAGGTTCAGCCCCTCAAGTAAAGATAAAGAATTTTATCTCCATGGTTAAAGATTTATTAATAGAGACATTATTCCTGCTTCTTACAACTGCAGCTGTTTTCAATCTCTTATTCTACTTATTTGAAGAAAGACCACTGTCTTCAAACCTAGCAGAATTGGAAAATAAAGGCTCTGGGAAGACAATCAACAGTATCAACCTGCACAGATATCAGTGCAAGTATCTCTTCCTGTCACAGACATCTCCTTGGCATGGATACACTTAACTATCCTCAAAGACACTGACTGGAATCCTTCAATGAAGCAAATCATTTCATGATGCTATGTGCTGCTAAACATGGGAATATCACGGGCAGTGTTACGTTGTACTGTTCAAGAAAAAAGTTGCTAAGGCCTACGTATAAAAAAAATCTTCACATTAAAAAGCATGAAATATCAGATCAAGAATAAATTCGAAACAACCCACAGAGCAAAAAACCCCAAAACTCCAATAGAAAGGACACATGAATAAAGCATAATACATAGAGGGGTAATTGCAACCAGCATTTACTATCTTTTGTCTTAAGGAAAGTTAGTCAGTTGAGGAGAAAGCCATCAAACTTCTAATATGTACGTAGGAGAAGTAGAACTCTCTTTAAAATTCATATTAAAAAAAAATATATGTGACTGAAAAGAACACTGAACACCTTGGTACAACCATCTTATTTAGAATTACACTGAGATTTCCAGTGGTAGCTAATGACATTAAAATATTTAAGAACTCTAATCCGTTGAGATTTGAAACAACAGCTAAAATGCATTCATTAAACAAATCACTGATGGTGGATAGACACCATGGGGAAAAATAAACCTGATATAAATGAACTTGCTCTCCAGATTAGATATGTATATGCCTACGAGATTCTGCCTCTGCCCAATGCTACTTTCAAAATGTGAATTATGTCCTGGAAAAGGTGCAACAGTCACCACAAACACACATTCTTTAAAGGATTTCATCCAAGAAATGAATGAGGACAGTTACATACTTAGATCTTTGGTAGCATGTACTGCTTTTTCTGAAAACTGTGTCATGCCATAGATGGAAATGATCATAGATAAGATGTTTATATGCTCAAGTTGCCATTCATAGCTATCCTGATCTAAATATTGTACGTGCCAAAGAGAATCCACCCCTTATCCACATATCTCTGTAGATACAATCTGGTTTAGTGCACCAAGAATAAACCTGTCCTTCATCTTGTGTTGACACTTCACTTGATGGACTTTTACGGTAAAATGTAGAAAAAGTGGAATACAGCATATTACAGATAAACTATGTAAAACTGGGAATTGGCCTGTCAGAAGAATAGGAAAACTTGCATTCTGTAGGCAATCATAATATTTTCTAAAGCCAAAATTTAATCAGAGCCTAATCTGTCTGGCAGAACTGGCCAAAAGACAAAGGAAGTGGTGAGATGCACAGGGTGCATCTACATAACCCACTTAGTGCACTAGAACCATCCTGTTCACTTGCTCACTGACAGAAATGCATGGCACTATATCTGGATTTCAGTCCTGTGGTGTGGACTTAACTGCATCTTGAAATGCACTTGAAATGCTTTCTCCTGAGGTGGAATCCAGGCTGAGGTAACACGCCAGGGCAAAGTGCCTCCCACATGCTAGGACACAAGACGATGTCTTCCTCAGGAGAAAAACACAACCTCTCAGAGGTTTTCCAGCAGCGTACTCAATCCATATGCATGAATTTCTTTTAGAAACAGCAAGTGCAATGAGGACAGTCATCTGGGAGGGCTGTATAAAATCTACTTTGCGTCATCTGCTGGATACAGATTCATCTTCTGTACCTAAGACTAGCAACTGGCATCACATTCATTGCCAGCAAACAGAAAATACAGATATATGCTCCTAGAACAGTATCAGAACATTATAAATCAACACTGTCCTTTTTTGTTCAGGCTATGCCAGCCACTATTAGAGACACAATCTAAAGACGTTGGCATGATGGGATACAGGATGTGCAGGGCTGCATCAAGCAGCAAGAGGGACATTAGATAATTTATGTCAATCATTTCCTAAAGGTAAACATTACTTTTGTTGACTATTGTTTTGATCACTAAACATAAGTGCTCTGAGATTTGCTGCTGTGATAAATCAGATCTCGTGACAATGGTTTAATTATCACTACTCTTTCTGAGTGACAGGTGATCAATTTCATTAACTCCTCTTCATTTGCACTTGTACTCTTCTTTATCCAGGTATCCTTGACTGATTGTCTTTTTCATCTCATCACAAATCCCAGTTTACTGACTTGATTTCTAGTTGATATAATTTTCTGTTGTACAATTCCCTTTGTGAAACTGACCCAGCAAGTAGACTTTGTCAATGGCCATACAACTCTAAACAATTCTCTGTAAGACCTAGTTTAAAGTGCCTATTAAAAAAATAAAATGAAATTTAAAAAAAATCTGGTGGTGCTGCACTCTGCCTCCAAAAGACAGATTTTACATTGAAGTTGAACACTCTTTGATAAACCTGCCAGGGCTTTCTTTACTGTCTTGGGTAATAACCTAGCCTATATACCAGACTCTCAATCTAAATAGAACACTCTCCCTCTCCATCAGATTCCTGCTCCTTTTTCTTTTACCTGCTTTGTTTTGGCTATTGAGTGCAAATCTATACTCTTTTCCTATGATATGCATCCTTTTCTTCAACTACAGTATTTCATTCATCATCTTACGAAGTACATGATTTTTTTATAATTCATGTACCTCAAATTACTGGAAAATCTACTGTTCATCTTGAAAGATCTCTAAATTCTTCCAGCACTTTTTTTCCTTTTCTCTTTCTGTATTGAATAAGTGAGGTGGTATTGTGCATCCTCGCTTTACTCTTTTACTGACAACAACCCCTTTATTGATGTTGCTTCCACTTCTTAGATAACTTAAACTAAGTTTCTCTGGTTCTTGAAGGACTTATTTTAAGCCCTAGGTACTTTTATTAATCTGTATATAAAGAAATCTTCTGAATAAAACACGGTCTTTTATTTTTTTTTTAAATGCTGTTTTCTTCCTCATAACTATGATTCTCTTTTAAAATTTTAAAAACATTCTTATTTTTGTTTTAAAAAAAACATAGTCAAAAAAAGGTCTGAGTGGAAGGAGAACAAGTATTTTGATTACCAGCAAGGAAAATATTTAATTATTATGGATGAAGGACTCCATGACACAAGGACATATAGGTGATGTAGCAAAAAATGTTGACTGTGCAACTGGTTATAACTCTAAAGGATGCTGAGAGTTACAAACAATCAGAAAACCTTGTACAGGCACTTTGAAGGGCTTAATCCTACTATCATATATAAGGGTGACCATCACTGACTTTACAGAATCAGCTAAAGATGAAGAGCTTTCAAGTGCATTTTTTATTCAGAGCAAGTGGAACTATCAATATTGGAAAAGGTTTTAGAACACATTTAGAATTTGTCACTACAGGTAGATACAGGTACCTTACAGTTTGAACTTGCAGTGATGTAAGAAAAAACCCAATCTGTTTAGTGAAGTACATGGACAAGATAGAGATTTTTTTTTGAAGTCACTAAAGATGTTAATGAAATCAGGCAGAAACAGCAATTCACACGAATAAACCAATGCTGAATCCTGAGAGAGATATTTTCCTCTACTCTGAAACCTTTGATATTTGATTACATTTGCTTTTCATTTCCTATTCAGCTGTAAACTTTAGAACTTCCTGTGCTAATCCATCCAACTCTGGACACTACTGCACCTTTAAAAAAAAGCCTTTGAAAACAAAACCAGCATCAGGAACAGCATCAGCATAAATCCAGTTTTAAATAACTCTTCTACTTCTATGCTTGAAAAACATATTTCTCTCAGGAGATTTTTCTTTACTAAGTGTTAAAGGTAGAAAATACATCAGGGATTGAATATATCAGCCACTCCCATGAGAAACACAACCTGTAGACACTGGGCTGTAACATTTGATCCGGGATGTGACACCATATGAAGATAACTAGTTTGATTTGCTCGATAGCTTAGTGGTTTCCACCTTGAAGTGAAAGCATTGTGCTGGTTTTTAGCTGGGTTATAGGCTGTCCTGCACAGAAGAGATACACCAGAACCAGAATTTATTATTACCTTTAGAGTCCATGGCTATTTAATATAATGTGGGTGTATTAGATGACAATATTGCCTTTCATCTTAATGGGCTACCTCTGGTCAAACACCGATGTTTGTATGTAAATAAAATATTAATGTTTTATAATATTAAAGAAAAGGACCATGTGAAGCTATTGTCATCACTTATCTGCTGGAAAGCTGACCTGAAAGGTCACACACTTCAGCATCCTTCTGACAGAGTAGCTACACTGATGTAACCAGACAGCTAGTGTCAGAAAAGGGAAAAGATCACCATCAACACATTAAATTTTTCATAACGTTGCTTAAGTCTCCCACAGGAATCAATAACTTGAGGGGGGTGGGGGAAGGAGGCTTGGGTTTGTTTTTTTTTTTTTTTTTAATTGCTCTGTTCAGTATTTTTCCCACTGTTTTTTATTTAGGCCATTTTTTAATAGAATGCAAATAAAGCAACATTCAAGTTTAAACCATAGTAGTGCTTTTCAATACGGAGTAGCTAAGATGGTTTTAAACCAGACAAAAATCAGCAAGAATAGAAAGTGCTAAATGCATTTCTGCCAAGTGACTTTCCATGGCACAATTATTTTGGTCTTTTTTTAAAATCTGAAATATGGGGTTTTTGCTAGCTGCCTAATGCTATACATCTTTAGAAAGTTTAATTCCTTCCAAAATACATATACCATTTCCCAGCTTCAAGTGTCTCTAAATTGCTACAAGAAGACATAGTTTCAAAAGGTGACAGAAAGTCTTTGCTAACAGAACTATAGCTCTCTTTCCTTTGTGGTATTATTCAGCTCTCTCAATGGTTTGCAGTTGGAGAGAGCTAAAGAGAACCCTATGACCCCGTGTGTGTCTGTAGGTTTGGACCAGGACACGCTGCTGCTATTAGAGCTCATTGTGTGGGAGGTGAAATTTTCTGTATGCAAGTAAAATGTACGGTTCTTTCCGGCTTTCCTTTCTGAAGCTTGCATTGAAGCTACATTTTCGCAGTTTTAACTCAATTGCCATTCAGCAAACGCAAACTTTGCAGCATGTGGGAGTCAGCATGTGTACCTTATCTTGTCTTTCCATCGCATACAAGGAGAATATTTTTAGCCTTCAGCACCTAATTAAAAAAGGTGAAGCTGACATCTTCTTCCATGCCTGTGCTAGTTGACACGGAGCATTGCAAATGACTCTCTGCTGGGCAGAGGGAAGGTGAGCTTTGTCTAGCTTTGTGCTTCGGTTACAGTCCCATGCTGGCAAGCCATTTATTCCCGTTGCCAAAGCCCTTGTTTTCCTACATCCAGTCCCTGGTTACAGAGACCATAATGCTCTGCTGATCTTTGGCTATGAGCAACATGAAGGAGAATCTTGCCTTTGCTAGAATGAAAGAGGAATTAATGGTTAGAGGAGGGATGGAAGGGGACTTTAATTACTACCCAGATCCCCACAGAATTTAAGAGATGGTTTGAACTCTCATGCTGCTGCCAAGACACTGCAAAATTTTGGGATTAACCAATATTGCTTTTGTTCCATAAATAAGAAGCATAGGTTTACATTAATTTCCACTCCCAACTGCACATGTTTAGGGCTTTTGCTTGATAATTTCTATAAACTGTACTACACAGCTATCTTTGTCCCTATACTTCATTGTCTTTTTATTATTATTATTTTGTTTTATCTCGCACTTGATTAATATACCCAATGATTTTAAATTATGGAACCAATAGATTAATAATAATTACTTTTATTACAGTATTTTGGAAATTATTTGAAATGTTTTAGATCTAAATTTAAGAATAGAAAATTGTACAACATTGACTTAAAAAATGGGATTAGATTTGCATTGTTAACAGCAACATAAGAATAACATACTAAAAAATAATGTAAATATATTGTAATTTCAAAGTGCTTTCTGCAGAACTGCTTTAAAGGAGTTGCTCATCAGCACCATGTTGCTACACAACCTGAAGTATATAATTTGCTTGCTTTAGAGAAAGTGCCCTTGTTCTTCTGGGTCAAGGAGGTATAATACCAATTAAAGTACTAAGAGAAGGCAACATAGTCTATTAGACAGCTGCATTTATCTTTAAAAAGCAAGAAGAAAATAATGCCTTAAAAGAACCACAGAATCAAGTTGTAAAAAAGAAAAAAAAAAAAATCCTAAGGAAGAGAAGAAAGATATTCTAACTGGTTTCTTTTTTTTTTTTTTTTTTTCATTTATGTTTAAGACCCTTTAATATTACTGGGAATTATATGCAAGTGCATTAAAAAAGAAAAAAAAAAAAGATTAAATGCTGTGGTCATGTTTTAAAACGGAACCAAACAGGGAATAGAAAAGGCAAGTTGTGGTGAGAAAAGAGAGCCACACAAATAATAGAGGTAAGCAATTAACAACTAAATGTTAAAAAGTAACTGGAGTGATGTTAACAGCAGTAGTGGCACTTGGGGACCATAGCTAAAAGAACAATTAGATCTCTGCTGTTAACAATAAAAATACAGGTAAGTGTAAAAGACACAGTCTACAGGGAAGGATGGGGTTCTTCAAACAGTTGTCTTACTGAGAGCTCAAATGTAGGAGAGAAGCCTGATTCCTAAGAGCATCTCTGTTAATAAACTACCTTTAACCCCTACACGTCAGTATTTTACACTACAAGTCAGATTCATTAGGAAAGAGAGAATACTGAAGCAAAAAAGAGATTGATCTTAAATTCAGCTGTCCTAGAGAGGCATCTCTTCTAATCACGACCTCTGGACTCCCTCTGTAGACAAAAGGGAGCAACAGGAACTTCTATGGGGAAATCAATTAAAACCAAATAACTGATGTCTGAAACATGGAGGTGAATTGCCCTGTGGAAGCTCTGGTTTTCTTGACAGTAAGTTGCTGCCTAGAGGACCAGTTTGGGGTACTTGTTAAAGGTCAGATGAGTGAATCCTATCTGGAATATTTTCAGAGAAGAGACAAGGCAGTGACTGTTGTTTCATAGAATTCTGAAATATGTTTGCTGAATTACCTTGGAGGAATCAAGGACCTAGACTTGAACATCAACAGAACAAAGCCAGACATCAAATCTAAAAAGTGTTGCTTTTCATATTAGCAAAAAAATGTTGGTACAATGCATAGAGCAGCAATAGTTCAGTGATCACTTCTTTCATTGCATAATACTTTTGTCATAAAACCTGCCTCAAATTTGTATTGAAAATTATTGTCTCTCAAATTAACAACAAGTCCTTTAGCTACTCTGAGTATAAAGAAATTATAGTTTTCCTAAAATAAGATCCCACTGTACTAGCTTTTATGATTTTTTTTTTTT
>VZTF01001716.1:2672694-2828059 GCA_013397755.1 Cnemophilus loriae
TGTTTGTTTATTATACTTGGCAGAAGTATTTAAGTTGATGCTAGGTAAATTGTGCTAAGCTAACAGTAAAAGAAGATTCAAGCAGATTTCACATCAGCCAATAGCCCAACCTGGCCAGCAGCAGCAAGGATTTTTCCAAAAACTAACTCATTAAATTTATTTTCGTGTTTATCCAGGGCTTTTGCTCAGGATGTGTACTAAGCACTCTGAACTGGTAGTTGCAGAGATGGTGTCTGCTTGAGGCTCACAAAGTGCTGGATCAAATGAGTCAGACAGGAGGACTCTTAGCAAATGTCCTACAAGCATCCTAATTTCCCAAGTCGAGAAAGGAGCACTTTGCTTCCCAGAGGGAAAGGGATATTGGAAGAGTGCAGTGACACAGGAGCTGCCAAGCCAGCTGTTTGGTGGGTATCTATCCCCAGACTCTCTACTTTCCTCTTATCACCGTCAGCAGAAATGTGCAACAGATTGTTAAGGAGTATTACAGCACAAACTCAATACAAATAACAATAAAATTGCTCCTCCTCGGTAAACCATTTGTGAGAATTCAGACATGGGCATCCCTGGTGCTAATCTCATTCACAAGATGTAATGGGCAAGAAACAAAGCAAAAAACCTGGCCTCCTTGCCTAAAGAAAAAAAAAAAACAAACCACCCAAAACACTTAAAGTTGCTGTAGCTGCTTCATTCTACAGCCATTAGAGCAAAAAGGAACGTAACTCTGCTTAGTTCACTGGAAGCAAAAAATCAAACCGTAAGTTTTTTCCAAACATTCCTTTTAAGTAAGTACCAAGAAGGAGAGAAATTTTTATATTTTAAGTGTGGTGTGCATGGTTATGGCTGAAAGGATTTTGAAAGTAACTTGCAGTTTCCATTAGTTCAGGTTTGTTTGATCTGAAAGCATTTATAGGAACTATATTTAAGTTGAATTTGCAGTGCACTACTAGAACCCTAAGTAGTCAGAACACCCACAAGAACATAATTGCTTTATTCAGCTTTTTGAGATCCATTTTTCTTTTAAATTTTCGCATTTTTTTTACAAATTGACAGTTTAAATTGTTCCTAAATGGCTTTCTATACTACTTTGGAATGGGAGAACCATGTATGTAGTTCCTTTTATTTTTTATTTGTGACTACACTTTGAAACATTCATCTGCTTTTGATTTATGGTCCCAGAGATCATCTCCCATTCAGTCTTGAATATTTGCATTTAGGGCCTATTAAGGTACGCAAAATTAATGTAACTCCTCTTTATGATGGAAACTATGACACAGCTTGAAGCAGAATACAGATCATGGTGAATACAGACTTTTAAAAAAACAAGTTTAGGGCTTTTCAGAAAATATCTGTGTTCTTTCTATTTATGTGATTCTATACTACTTTTTCTATGCTCACCTTTCAATTAGAAAGGTGACCTTAGACAAGTCATATTCATCTCTATATGATGCATACCTTTCCTGTTCAGAAAACAAGAGATGTGTAAAAACAAAATCTGTTTTGTTCAGAGGTTTATCGTTCGCTAGAAGTGCCTGCTTCACTGCTATTTGGAGAACACTGATATGCATTATACTTCTATTGCAGTTCATCTGCTTATTTAAATATTTATTTATGGGAACTGTACTTCTTTCACAATAATCAGATATAAGACATATTAGATATCATGAATATTCATAGGTTTTCAACCCCACTATAAATAGCAATACAGCAACCTGCCTTCGTGAAGGAAAGGAGATCTTAAATATAGATTATTAAAAAGAATATATGCATGCCTCATTACTTATTTGGATTTGAATCTACACCCATTTAGCATAACCCATATAAATACTAACTTAAAAACCTAGTATCATCAAAAAAAAAAAAAAGGAACCTGTCAACCTGAGCTCTTAACCAGTGCAACAGGCCACATTATAAAAGGAAAAATATCTGCAGAACTGGGATGTTGTATCACATCCTAATCAAGGCCTAGTACAACACATTCAGCATAAAAATTATTTTATATATCCTTGTTAAATATAGTACTATGATCCCTAGTGGAAAAAAATTTCTTGCACTGTTGAAAAATTTAATCTTTAACTTCAATGAGTTAATTCTTTTTATGATTTCATTAACACTTCTAAAACTACAGAACAACATTACAAATGCTTCTCAGAGACTACTACAAATAAAACACAGGGGGGTTGAGGAGGTGCCGGTTTTATTCCAACGACTTTCGCCCTTAGAATCCACGTGCAGTCTCACCACTATGGCTGCCTTAAGACTGATTTCTCTACTGGTTTGACCGTGACTTCTTTGTCCCCAGACTTTGTCATAAACAGGCAAAACAAATTAGGCATTACCAGTTCTCTGAAATATTCCAGTTATGAGAAAATTATTGCCTATTTCCCCACTATATTTGTTTTCGTGAAAGAATGACCTAGAAGTTGAAACAGCTTTGCTACTGAGATACCATGAATTTGGTGATTTTTCCTTCCTTCTATTTATTATGTATTTGAACAGCATATGAAGCTAGGGTCAGGGGAAAATTTAAATCTCATATAGGAGAGTTATCTCAAATAATAGCAGTCCTGGCAACATATTTTTCATTCTTTTCTGTAATAAGCCACCATGCTCTGCAAAATATCTGTTTTGCTTGTCATCTGCTAAAACACAACATCAGTCTTAAAAACCAGGCAAAAAATATCCTGAAAGTTATTAAAACCAGGAATACCTTTGGTGTATTATACTTCAGAGATGTTTTAACTTTCTTTTCATGTTTGTTTTTTTTTTTTTTAACCATCTTCAGTAAAGCATGCAGAACACACTCTGTTACTGGTTCAAAGCTCCATCTCCTTCCAAAAATTCTTCTGTTGATGAGATGAAACCTCAGCAAGTTCTTTATCACATTCAGTTTATGAGGTGCAACATAGAGATGTACATACTTCATTAACTCTAAGCCTGCAGGTCCTGCTTTATGTTTAGAGGCTTATCTCCAAGTAATGTAGGTGTTTTCTCATTATAACTGACATTAATATTAGTGAAAAGAATCACACATTTTAAGAAAACCTCAAAGCAACAGGTACACAACTTCTGTGTTTCTATGAAATGGGTAACAGCAATTTTCTGGAACAGTATCTGGGAATTCAGTGATTTTCCTAAGAGTTTGCTGCAAATAACTAATATTACTTTTTATTTCTAGAAAACAGGAACAATGTTTTTGAAAATGTATACCCAGTTCAACACTATACACTGTTCTTATCTGTATAAATTGCCTTTTAAGAATGTGCTCTAGTTACTTCTGCAAAAGGACCTTAATGTCAGCCCCTGAAATGCCATAGCAACAACGATGCAAAGAGCATTTTAGGACATGGTAGTCTTGAGAAGCGTGCTTCAGAACCTATTCAAAATTTCAGTCAGATGAAGGATAAATTCAGGATTCTACCAGAAGAAAAACTGAGAACATGAATTTAAATTAATGTTTGACTATGTCTTTTAAAAGATGTAAATCGAAGAAAAATTGATGCTACATGTCTTTTTAATTGATTTGTTGTGGTAGACTTAGCTAAAGTATTTCAGATTTTTCCCTCCCACAATTTACAGTGAATTAGTTCTGAGGTTGTTACTAAATTGAATCCCAAATGTGTAACTACAACAACACACTAAGAATTCAGTTTCAATGAAAAGTGAATCTGGAACAGGTTTTTTTGTAGGTAGCATGTTTACTGTAGAAGGCCATAACGATCTTCAGCTCAACTAAAAGAAATAAAGTTTTTTGATTATGATAGGAGGCAAAAAGAGCTGCTTTGTTTTAATTTCATTTCCTTGTTAGTGTCGTTCTTTAATGCGTAGTAATTACACGGCGAATCTTAACCAGCTTTTAAGTAAAATGTCTGTTACTGAACAGGGAGCAAAACAAACTTCCCAGCTGGCAATTTCAGCTATCTTAGATAGGGCCAAGCCTCAAACGCTCTTCCATGCAAGTGACCATAAGCAATGGGCATAGCTGCAAGGCTGCAAGGAGATTTGTCCCCACTTCGTTCACACTGTCACTAATGAGACTGTGCAGGGTGATAATTAAATGGGAGTAAAGTTTCTGTGAGCATACACAGTCTTGAACGGGATTAGGGCACTTGACACAGATGCAGTGAAAAGATAAAAATTGGAAGAACTGAGGGCAGTCAGAACAAGTTGTGGAAGAAAACTTCACTCTTTTTGCTTTGGTTTGGGCATCTGTACGTGTCCTCTAATTATTAGGGGATTTGTAGTGATGGAAGGAGTTGTATTCAAGAAAGAAAAAGATTTGAGGAAGGTAGAATAAAAGGAAGTGCTCTTTCTAATAATCTATGAAAATGTAGTGGCAAAAAGGGGGAAAAAAAGAGAAAAAAGCAGGGGGGAAGATGGTGGCACAAAGGTCTATATCCAATGCCGCTGCAATTTAGTGTTTGGTCAGTGGTTTATATACTTCTATATAAAGTAAACAGAGATGGCCTAGTCGGTGACAAAATAATGCAGACTATCTTCAAGATATCATATTTATTTTTGAGGTCAGATTGGCATTTATATAAAAAAGAAGTAAAGTTTAGATATTAAGAAGGATGTGCAAAAAGACAAGAGCAAGTGAGGCCTTACATGAAATTAAAACCATGGTGTAAGCATTTCCTGAACAGCAGAAATGCCTTCTCTATTAGAAGAATTCCATTAATATATTGAGATGTAGATATTCCTTGAGATGCCAAATGTCCATAACAGATGGACATCAAAATCCAGACCGTGATTCAGCCTCAACTTTCCTGTGTGAAAGAGTCAACAAAATTTCTGACACGTCAAATGCCTAAATCTTCTATTCATTGATTGGTTTGTCCAGAATGAATGAGAACTAACCCAAAGTGAACATATGTGCTCACAATAAATTCTCTCTGTAAATGTTCTAGTGAACAGAAATGCTAAATAACTTCAGTCTCATGCTGGTTTACTGTCAATAATACTCTTTATAGCATTGAATAATCACTACCTAATTAATCCAGACAATACCTTTGATGCAGCAGTTAAGCATTTCCCCACTGCAAGGGAAAACAAAAAAATATAGAAGTCTAATTGTCCAATGCCTTTTTTTATTAATAATAATAGAAGTGTGGACAACTAGGTACATTTAACATCACCTATAAGTTAGTGTTTCATATTCTTTCATTATTTATTCTGATTTTGTACCTATCAAGCTACTTGGGAGTCTCTTGCATAGTGATTTCATTGCTCCTAAGATGCCATCCAGAGACATCAGAATTATATCTGAGTTATACCAAGGCAAAAAAGATGGGCTCTTTCTCCTAGTCCTGTTCCAGTGCAGTATCTGCAAGACTGCCTGGACAAACATATTCAAGAAATACTACTACATGAACAGGAGCTCCAGAATAATTGCACAAATACAGTATTTTTTTTTCCAATAGTCACTAGTCATTTTGATACAGCAAAATATGAACTAAATTCTTTTAAGACTGAAAAGGTCTTTTATACTTTGAACATCTTCAGAAGTTGAAATATTTGTAAAATCTAGAGAAATAAAATTTAAAGAAAAACTATAAACACTTTGGCAAAGATATATGGCATATTTTTTAGTCTCTGAACCACATTTCTGAATGACAGAAGAAACATATGCAGGAAAAAGGGTTTGTGTGCCAGAAATCTTGTCTGACTCCCTCCTCCAACTATATCAGCTGCTCTAATAAAATATAGATTCCTTACAGGCATTTCCCTACTTACATCATTAAACAATCACAGCTCTACAGTCATTACTCACTCCATAAAAAAAACATTAACACATACACAATCCACGTTTCCTTAAAATGTTTGTCAGATGTTTAATTATTGCTTTCATGATGAACAATAACATTTCTTAGAAAGAAAATACTTACTTTTGGACTTCTTAAGATAAAATATAAAAATAAAATATCCCCCAAACACATTTTTTTTTAATGAAGTGTAATAGCTTGGTGTGAATTCTCCGGTTTTAACTAGCTTCCTCCATTTGAAAACTGTTTCTTCATTCCTTTTTGGGTTTGGCTTTGACAAAATGACTGCTTTATATTTGTTAGCAGTTTCAGTATTTATGACTTATCATACTGGTAGATGCACATCCATAATTTACTAACAGTGAAACTTAAGGATTATGAAACTTCAGGAAGCATCTAGGTTGGCTGCAAAAATATGCAATAAGAACACAACACACAATTACACATGGCTGCCTCAAAGCAAAATACAGATTAATTCTTTCATCAGGCTGTGTCCTGCTGCGTTATCCTTGGTATAGAGATAGGAGGGGGAGCTTTGACTGTGCAAGGAAAGGGGTACTGTGCACACATTAAGGAAATACCCTCCTGTTGCACCAGCAAATGGGAAGTGAAACGATTGCATCTGTATCAATCAAGCAGTGTCATAGAAATGAAATCATGGTAATGGGACTGTTATCACAGGATCAATGCTGCCTGTTTTGAAATTTCTTCTGATTCACCTCATGGCCTCAGCCTTTATGTGGCAGCAAAAAGCCATTATCTGTTCTATTTCAGTGACATTTACTCTTTCTCCTCATCTGTTCAGATGTCCATTCTTTGATGGCTCTAGTATATCACGCTTTTCATACTCTAGCAGTTATTTACGCCAACATTTTTGACCACTTGAATGCTTTGGGTGAGTGAGGCTTTTTTTCCCTTTTCTCAAAACTTCATCACAGCTGAAATTCTGTTGGTCTAATTACATGATTGCATTTTCTTTATTCAATTGGAGGCTCCATGAAATCATATTAGTGCAGTACCATCTCTGGATCAGGTAGAAAAGCTTTCTCATCATTAAAACATTGTCCAAATAAACTATGAACCATAATTTCAATAAGTGACAAAAGCACCTAGTCTAGTTGTAAAAGTAGTTGCTGAAAAGTGCAAATGAACTCACTCGGAATTTCCAGTTGCTCACCGATTTCACTGCATCTCTGTTACTTCTCTAGGATATAGGATTGTGCTATGAAAAAAACAAAACCAAAGTACAACTATCACAGGCAGGGAGAAACTCTACACAGAAAACAGGCAGTGTTTCTGAATTACATATGAAGGATGTAGGACATCTGAGAAAAATTGTGTAGGCCAGCTGAAAATTACCCTTTTACTGTAATTTTCAAGGATAATGTAAAGACTAAGTATAGGTTTGGAGTTCCGTAGATTATTTTTGTTCCTTGTTGAAACAGGAGGAGCATGGGTTTTTCATTGAAACTTGTCAAAGTACAGTGATGCCTTCTTCCAACCTGATCTCTGAAACTGCAGAGAAGCTGGCTGTGAATCTATATAATTATTACAGGTACTACTCTTTAAATATAGCATTAATAGCCTCCAAAGAGTTAACTTGAAAGACAACACAACTCTCGAATATTCAAAATAGTAATTTAACTATAGCAAAATGACTGTTTTACTAGTATAACTACCAGTGGTAATGCTCATTTTAATTTATGTAATTACAGGTGACTTACAGGGAATACAGATATTCTGTAGAGTTTACAATTTTTTTCTGACACTGGCAAATTGTTTCTATGATTTTTATTATTCAAATTCAAAAGGCTAAGCCTTTGGAGGGAAAAAAAAGTGACATAGCAAAAAAAGGTTGTAATTTACTCAGTGGAAGTCTAAAACACCAGGTGCAGTAGAGAGACAAACAACTTCCAGATTTTTAGTGCATTTTCTGCGCAAAAACAGGTCTTCAATCGGCACAAAAAACCTGCCCCCTCATTGAGGATGACAGCAGCAGCATAGCTGTTGCTCCAGGGAAAGAACTGAGCAAGGCAGGCTGTCAGGGGCTGTTACAGCCACTTCAACTGCCAGAGACACCTCAAAGGTAACCCTGTTACCTAGAAATGAAAACTCCCTTCAGTGATACAATGCTTATAATTTCAAATTCAGTTCACTAATTACACTAATCAGACAGCTGCCATACCAAGAAAACATGAGCGAGACTAAGATGTGCAGCACAGAATATATATGCTAGAACTGGAGTTATCAGCACAGAGACTTGCTTTGCCTGCTGCTTGTAGATTCTGCTACACAGCCACTGCTGGTGCAGTCCCAATAAGGTGCAAGAGAACGGCAAATCAGCACAACTGAGAGGACAGATTATGGAGTGATACCACACCTCATCTGCAGCTTGTGTGCAGATTAAAAGAAATATTGTGTTTATCTTCTTTTTTAAGAAACACATCAACTTTCTTTTCCAGTTGTGGATGTCTTATCCCTGGAAGTATTCAAGGCCAATTGGCTTAGAGCAAATTGGTCTAGTGGAAGGTTGGAATTAGATGATCTTTAAGGTCCCTTTCAACCTAAACCATTTTGTGGTCCTATGATTATGAATTATATCTAGAAGAAACCAGCATGAAAACCTTGGATACTGTGAAGAACAAATCAGTTATAGGTTAACTATTCAAATAATGATTACAATAAGATAATGACATGTTTGTAAAGCATATGAAGGTAAACAAATTCAACTGCAGATGGGAAAAATAAAATGACAAATTAGGTGGCATATAAAATGGTCATTAAATAGGAAGTAAGACTAAAACCGCTGACTCTTTCCAGAAACCCTGCACCACATAGTACTCTAATGATTGTGATGGTCTCTATTTGAAGAAGATATGCATGACAGAGAAAAAGGGAACAAGATCACACTTCCACTGTAAAACATGCTGTTCTCAGAGCACAGCAGGCCAAGGAAGTTGTCAGTGGATTTTGAACACCACCACCAAGAACAGTAGATGAGTGATAAAGACGGCGGGGTAAGAAACAATAACACGTCCACCGCATCTAGCTAAAATTTGGTGCAACATAAATTTCTTTCATTTCCAGTTCAAAATCTACAAGTGCTTGATTAGCTATACATTGTTTAAAACAATGCAACAAGGCAGTGCAGCTATCTTTTTACCTTGTTCCCACCTCTCTTTGCTAGCTGACATTCCTGGTGGGAGAGAGAAAATACCTCTTTTCTGAAGGAAATTGAGCATGTCTGACTGAGAGAAACTTCTGGAGAGCCAATGGGGCTGTTGACAAGAAGGGAAAAGGAAGCAGGCAATCTGCTGTGTTGTCATAACTGGGACACTGCTCTGAGAAATAAAAGGTTTCCTGCAGCAGTGAGATGGCCCTGAGAATGGACAGAAAGCAAGGGAGCCTGGATCAGCTGGAAAATGAGCTGGAAGCAGAAAGGATCTGCAAGGTTTTGTTTTCAATAGGTCTCAATCAGCAGACAGCAAGCCAGTCCAGTGAATGACTTATGACCTAACTACAAGTTTATATCTCTTATATGGAATAGATTTGAAGACGAGAGCCTTTTGGTATCTTTCAGCTTGTTCTCTGTGAAACCAAGCCAGGTGCTTCCATTCCCAGCCTGTGGCCAACTCAGGAATTTTTTGCAAAATCCAAAAGAATTCTTTATACCTAGGCAAAGTTGTCCTGATATGAGACATGATAAAGTTGTCTAGAAACAACTTTGTCTTTCTAAACATTCAGAATACTTAGACAATCATCTAACAGATTTAAATGGATTGATGACCTTTCATTTTATACTTAACAAGTATGAAAATTTATGTTTGATTGTCATAAAAGCCTTTGATAAACTTCACACACTGCTGGTCAGTATCCACTTATTAAAAGGTCACACGTTTTTCCTTCACTGAAAGGATTTACAGAACCGCAAAAAATACACATGCAATAGAAATTGGGTAGGAAAATGGTCCTTTGTCTAGGCCAATGGAACTATGCTTTACACCTATACTTTCTTCTCAATTTTCTCCCATCTTCAAGGATGCATCTGAAGATGAATGTTTAACCTCTGTCCATGTCAGAAAGTATCCCCATGCACCTTAGGAAAAGAGTTTCTATGGATCTTAAATACTTGCTATTTTTGCTACAGTTTAGAAACTCAAAAAAAAAAAAAAAGTTGAGCAAAAGTAAAATTTTGGTGAGACAAAATCCAGTGGGACATTCTTCTTGATTCAATGGTGCAATCATGAATGACAAAGAAAACATACAAATAAGTTCATAGAACAAGAAGCAGTATGTTCTACAGTAAAATAAACAACTGGCTTGGCCTCTCTTATACCAGGACAATTAGCATAAAGTAATTTTCCATTTAAAAAAATAGCTGTGAATGCAGGCTAGCATGAGCTGTTTGCCTAGTCATAAGGATTTTTTTTTTTTTTGTAATTGAATAATCACACAGGTGGGGCTACACAGTTGCTTATCACTTTCAGTATCCTAATTTGTTTAAGTCCAGACAACAACCTGAGCAACTTCACAAAGAGTTTCAGAGTTTGGAAAGACAACATTACAATCCATCATGATCTAATGCAAAGCAGAGTACTGTAAGACATTAGAGGTAGAAGGAATGCTGCAGTTCTAGTATATCCCGTTCATTTTCTCTGTCAATCAGTTTAACAAATAGACAGGGCAATGACTTATTCATGCAAACATCTTTGTTTACTTCATTAGCTAAACGTTTACCTGTTTCATCGTGTTTTTGTTTTGGTTTGCATTTGGATTTGATTTTTTTGGGGGGGGGAGGGACAGGTGAGAGTGGTGCAGGTGATGGTGTTCCTTTTTCTTTTGTGTTTTCTGAACTAAGCCATTCCAGCTCCTACAAATGATCTTCTGTGGTTCACAAACTACCCGTGAAAGTGATATGATCAAAGGACGAACAGAGATTTGAAAAATGCTTGTGCATGGGTACGAATGTGCAGCAGCTCACACAAAGAGGAACATTCACATTACCACGCACAGGCTGCAGCTTCCCCAACTGCTATTTCCAATAGTACAGCAGCCATTATCATAGCACATCTAACAGCACCCCTGGGAATGCCTGAATTTGATGTTTAACACAAAGCAGCTTGCTGAAAAATCTGATCACTTCCTACTCTTCTTCCAAAAGGAAGAGAATAAAATTGGAGTTCTTAACAGCTGTTTCCTGTATACTGACAGACCGAACGCTTCTCATACTACTCTTACAGAAGAAGGAATGTTCAGTAAAATATGTAGATATTATTACACAATAGAGTGCAAATTCACAAGAAGAGGCAATAACAAGATAGTAGATGCTTGAGGCTACGGCTGCATTTAGAACAATTAACCATGTCTGTAAGATTTTTGCCTCCTACCTGCCCGATAAAATCAACTGCTCATTCATTCACTCATTCTCATGAGAGATATTTTAACATTTCAAATCACTAAACAGCTTCATAGCACCTTTTGCATGCAGAAAAGTTTCCACATGTTAAACATTTTCTTTAAAAGCCCACGTATTCTTTCTCCTGGGAACAGAGAAGGAATTTTTTTTTAATATTACCAACAACAAAAAACCCCAAAACAACAAAAAACCAATCAGGAAACAAAAAAACCCAAAACAAAACCAAAAACAAACCTCAAAACAGCCCCAGAACACCCAAACACAATTTTAACATTACAGAAAAAAATCCCAAGCAAAACCCAAAAACCCAAACACAATTCAAGTGGTGTGATCTTATACTCTTGTAGAAGTAGATTACATTTAATGCAGTATAAAACCTCAAAGGAACCAGAATTTTCTAGTTTGTAATCAAGGTAGAAATTTTTTTTTTAAGCTATGTAGAAGCTCAAGAACCTGAACTTTAAACCATGTTTTGCATTTCTTTGCTACACAGTGATCAATCTTACTATATAGTGGATAATGATATGTATATTTTCATATTACTGAAATTCATATGACATTCATACTACCTATTCATATGATTGATATTACTCAGACCAAGAACAACTAAGGCATGTGTCTTTTCAGTCATTAAGATATGAAATACAGCTAAAACTGGAATTAAAGCAGTAACCCTTACAATAAACAAAAGTAAACCCTAAAACCTTTGAAGCTGTGAAAAGTTTTTAATATATTAAAAAGAAAAACAACAGCAAAAACAAACAAAAAACCAAACCCAACACAAATTGAGAATTAAGCATACTTTCAAGTTCGACTATGACCAGCTGATTGTACTTGTCTGTTCATTCTTTTATTTTTATTGGGAACTTTTACCCTGGAAACCACAAGAAAACCAGTACCATGTCAAAGATGATCTCAGTCATCCTTTATTCTTACTGATCCTCAATCCTAAAACCTCTGAAGCTATGTCTCTTTTAAGAGCCTTTGTTTATGCTCAGATGTTTATACTAGTGCATCTTTTCATGCTCACAGATAATTTATTAGAAAAATCTAATAATTTATTAGAAAATTTGCTAGAAAACTAGCAAACATGCAGTTTTTTTCAGAGAAGGAGTGGCTAATACTGACTTAGTTGGTTTTATATCCAAATAAAAGAGTTCAAGGAAGTCTCAGTGCAACTTATTTCCTAAAAATATTCTTCAGTTTCTTGGAGCACACCTTGAGTCTCCTTCCATGTCCTCTGCAGACACCTAATGTGTGAAGACTAAATACAGTTGCAGCATTCTCCTATGCCACTGCCTTCCCTTCATGCCTGTGCAATATTGTTCTAGCATTTCTGTTTACTTTAACATTCTTTAAGAGATTTCCACCTGTTCCACGATCCTTTAGGAGATGACAATTGAGGTGTGTATCCTTCTCTTTTAGGTAATGGGGGTAGTGGTCAGTTCATCACGCATTGTCTTTGCTGCTCCTCCTCCACAGAGAGAGGACTCTTCTCACCCTTTCCCTGCACCTGCATGGGATCCCTCCCACAGGAGACAGTCCCCCACCAACTTCTTCAATGTGAGTCCTTCCCACAGGCTGCAGCCATTCACGAACTGCTCCAGCTTGGGTCCTTTGCACAGGGTGCAGCCCTTCAGGAGCAGACTGCTCCAGCAGGTGCCCCCTCAGGGTCACAAGTCCTGCCAGCTAACCTGCTCTGGTGTGGGCTCCTCTCTCCATGGGTCCACAGATCCTGCCAGGAGCCTGTTCCAGCACAGGCTTCCCACAGGGGCACAGCCTCCTTTGGGCACCCACCTGCTCTGCCGTGGTGCCCTCCATGGGCTGCAGGTGGATCTCTGCTCCCCCATGGACCTCCATGGGCTGCATGGACACAGCTGTCTCACCATGGTCTGCACCAGGGGCTGCAGGGGAATCTCAGCTCCTGCACCTGGTGCACTTAGTTCTCGTCCTTTTTCACAGTCTGAAGGATCTGAGGGGTTGTTCCTCTCACATTTCTCAGTCCTCTCTCCAACTGCCCATGTTGCCACACAGTAACTTTTCCCCCTTCCCTAATGTTTTTTCCCCGAGGCACAACCACTACTGATACTGGCGTTGGCATTGGCAGGTCCACCTTGGAAGCAGCTGGCACTGGCTCTGTCAGGCAGAGGAGAAGCTCCTAGGAGATTCCACCCTTGTAGCCCCCTGGATATCAAAGCCTGGTTATGGAAACCAAATATACTATCAAAACTGCAGACAAAGTAATTCTTCTACCACTAGGATGCTATAACATTCAACCTTGCATAAATGAAAACACAGGTTAGCAGGTTATTATGGCTGTAAATGGTGAAGAATTGTGGGGTTAGGACTGACATTTGTCAGTGTAACTTACATGCAGAAATTTCAGCCTTCCTAAATCAAGCTGTCAATACTTTTTAGCTGCAGTTCACGCTCTGACAAATAGTCAGATATTCTTTGTTTATCTTTCCAAAGGCAGCAAAAAGGAAGCACAGAAGATAAACCACAGTAGAGAAACTGTGAAAATTACTAGCATTACTAGTACGAAGTGAGCAGATGTTTTTCCTCTTGTTCACACTGCAGCAGGCTCTTTAGATAGAATATAAAATGATGCAATAGAGATGTGAATTTGGGGAACGCAAAGCACATTAGGAAGACCATTCTTCCCAGAGGGCCACTCCTAACTTCCCTGTCCTTAAGGCAGCTTTGAATATCTAACCATCTAACCTCCTTTCATGTGTACAGTGTACCACAGAAATGGTCACACCGTCATTGATTCTAAATGAAAGATGACTTCAGTCCATCCTTTGTGAAGAATATGTGCTCTATTAAGAATTCTCAAAATATCAACAGGAAACTACCATTTTATCAATCATTTGAGATCTTGCCTATCTATAATTTACTTCTTATTCAACAGCAAAGTACATACTATTTCATATAAGTTAAACATCAGATTTGTCCCTCTGCCTAGTAATTTTCTTTGCGAGGCACTCAACATGACTCAGATTCTGAGGCATTGGCATTCTCCTTCAGAACAGTTCTTTCGAGGTCCTCTTTCCATAATAACAGCAGGCCTGATCTTTTTTCTCTAACTCTGAATGTGCTTCATCAGCATCTCCTTAAAAATCCAGTTTCTTGTTTCCAGATTTCTCCTCACATGTTTGGATAACTAACTAGAATATGTTAATTTCTGCATTTATAGCCTAATTTCTTCAAATGTGCCCATTATTTAATTCACCTCATTCATAAAAGAAATTACACTTTGAGACAATTTTCCCCTTGAGATAAACTCCTGCTGCTTCAGTTTCTGATGTGACTTTGGCACACAGTGGTTTTAAAGAACACCACTTTCCTGTCTCCACTTTGTTCTCCATCTTCTGTTATTATTCTGCTTTGTATCCTTCAAATGCGTTAACACCAAGTTTCTAAAATTATGTTTCATCTGTGAATTAATACTATCTTTTTGTAATTCCAACAGCACTAAAGAAAACGTTGACAGAAAGAGAGGAAGCACACACAAGGTGTGAATGTACTTCTGAAACAAACTGTACTTACTGCTCCCATTCAAGACTTTTAATTAATAAATCCCGAGGTGGTTCTTTTGCCTCTTGTTCTGTTCTTACTAGCTGTAAAGTTCATTATCAGAAAAAAAGACAAATGAGACCTCAAGATATGCATCACTTTTCACTGAAGGAGCTCAGGTTTCCCTTCCAAGTTACTCCCAAAACTCAATTATGCACAAAATGCTGTGACTGAAACTTCCATGATCTCTTCCTCAATGTCCCTTTTTCAAATTGCACATTTTATTCAACGAGTTGAACTCTAATGTTTGCTCTAACCTCCTGATGGGTAAGGCCAATTTGTGCAGCAGTTTATTTATTTCTATAAATTAATCTCAGTTTCCACAGAGATAATAACATGCTTTTAGAGGGGCTGCGCTACCTCCTTTGTTTCAGAATCTGCTTTAAAAGCATGTTTAAATGTTTTCTGTTTACCATTTCTAAGGAGCTATAACCTATTATGAATATTCCTCCTGTCTACTACCATTTGCACTAGTGAAAACACACACAACTTGGTCTTTTAACCCCAGAAAGGTAAGCAATTCTTAATTTTCCAACTATATTTTAATTATCTTGCTTGCGTATTTAATCAAGTCCAACTTTGCTAGCTGCAATTTTTCCTTAAAACACCCAAACTCACTGGCCTGTTTTGAGCACTTATCACTTAGCCTGAATGAAAATCCTCCAGCTTCCATATGAAATACCTCTGGTCTGGTTACTGCTTGTATAACAGCCTTCCCTGGCTTCAGCAGGATACAGTAGTTGGTAGAGAGGGGTAAGATCTCCAAAATGCATTCTCTCCTCTGAGTAATTTCCAGTGATTTTAAAACCAGAGTCAAAATTAAATCAAAACACTTCACAGAGCTTGCCTCGTCTCAGCACAGACTTTGTTTCTTACAAGGGCACCGCAAGCTGTCACCCTTTAACCTGCAGCGAACGTCCTTAAAAGGATTAAAACCCCAAAAAGTCAAAAGGATCCTTGTACACAATGATTCAAGAGCATGGGGTGGGTGGAAGGAAAGTGGCACTAAGGATGCCTGACTCACATGGAAGTGGGAAGACATTTTATAGTCTCCTGGAGTCATTTAAATTCTACCATGAAGGATCACCTGCCTCCTGCTTGCCTGTCATATTCCCTCCCGTATGATCTTTATACTCTTGCCTCCACGTGAAACAATGGCTCTGGGCTTCCACTGATAACTGACTTCCTTCAAGACAGCTAGAGGCTCCCAAAACATCAGTGAGTTTGCGTACACTGGGAGACACCAGCCTTCGCCCCGGTGAGAAGGCTCTGTGTGAAGCCACAAGTCCCATCCTTTCACGGAACACAAACAGTTGCCTTCACAGAGACAAGACAACATTAGTCGAATAATCAATATCACAGCAAGCAGTGGCTCCTATCTCCTGCGGTGCACCAGTTCCTGTTAAGTCAAAGTTATCAGGACCCAGGAGGCATTGATCCCACAGGAGCAGAGTAACTTCAACAGCTGCCTGGAACACTCTTGCCACAATATGTCACTGCTTATAGTACAAAAAACAGTGGCATAGCATCTTCCCTAATCTGGAAACTGGGTAGATACCACCCAGCACTAAATTACCAGTATTACACACAGTGCAGTCCCAGCAGTTTCTTGATCAAACACTGAACTCTGCTAAAGCCCAGGAAATACTTGTGTTCCAGAAGAATAGCAGATGAATATTGACAGAAGTTAGATGAATATATTTGAAAGTGACACACCAGCCTTACGAACACAAAGCAACACTTAAGAACAACATTTTGCACCATATTGGACAAAGCCACTATCTGCTTTTAGCTGTAGCACTCTTTGGATAGCAACAAAGGGTACAGCAATGCAATCTGAAGAAAAACGCAATACAGAAGAGGGGAGGCATAAGGAGGTTAACTTTAGAAGTTAATATATAAAGAATACAAATCTCCCTCCTCGGGAAAACTGTAATAATTATCTTAAGAACATATCCAGCCTTGAAACTCAGGAACACAAAGTCTCTGATATTTCAGCCAGAGAAATAGAAAATCCATTTTTAAATTATTTTTAGAAAATGATTTGGACTTGTATTAATACAGTCAAAATGTTATCTTGTTCCTTTGCATCTTGCACTTCATATTGGTTGATTTAGGTCGTCATAAAAATAACAGAAAATCTGAGGCTGTGTCAATGTGGCAAAAGTATCTAGTCTTTTTCCTCAAGGACAAAATGTGAAAATATGAAGTAATTAACTGATTATTGATGCTAAATGAAAGTGCAGCAGAGTTAAATCTGAAGGAAGTGGGTGCTGCATGGCCACCCCAGTGAAGGGTGGAAATGTAGTGCTTTGCTTATTATCAGCACAAGATGTGTCCCAAAACTTCCAGCCTCTCCTTAAAATGGCAGACATGCCAGTGCACAGCCTGATCACAGCAGTGAATGCGGATAAATGGGGATAACAGCTTTTTTTCCAAAGCAAAGTAGTGACAGGGCAAATAGACAATTCCAACTCCACTAAAATATTAATGCCAACCTCAGTTAATAATGCCATTGTACCCATTAAAATTGAAAGAAGTTTTCAGTTGCAAAAAAGAACTGACAGGGTCTAGCATTTTATTATACATATAAAGACGTAACAGGAACAAGAACAAAGAAGTTTCTGGTTTCTTTCAAGGTTTTCATTTAAAAATAAATAAAAATCTTTAGAAAGCTCAGAAGATAAAGTCCCACTGGTAAAGCTAATATAGTCTCCAGGAATTTAGTAGTAGAATTTCTAGACCTCACAGAAATTAAGGTATACAAGATGCAACAGACCATAGGACCTTGTAAGACCTCTAAGGTCAAACATAAAAGAGAAAAGCTTCTCCTGAAGTGGTTAAGGCACACTATATACAATTACAGGAAGAAAACTTTAGCTGATAGTATCAAAAATAAGTGTGTTTTTAAAGCAAGAGACATTCCCAGACAGATCTCTATAAAAATAATTCCCTGTGTTTGTCTTTGAGCTAGGATAGCGGCCCTAGCAAGGGAAGCTAGGGCTTCCCTTGTCATGGAAGCTAAAGTTTTATGCCATTAACTGTTTCTGTTCATTGATAGCTGAACACACCATAACACACAGAAACCATTAAAAAGCACCGTAAAGACAATATTTGCTATTGTATGCATGTGTCAACATCAGGAGGATGTTGACTCCCCCTTTCAGCACACACACATTTTTCATTGATATCCTCTCCGTATCAGCTGGGATTGAATTATCCTGTAGCACTGAAAATCATTCACTTACATGTCCACAGAAAATCCAAACTGGGAATCAACACATTTGTATGGGTTTTTTTTCTGAAATCTGTCTATACTTTGTGTGATGTAAAAATAATTAGATTTACACCCATTTAAAGTGCAGACAGAACAGTGCCTCTAACTGAGCACTTGCATGCACGCACATTTCTTGCTGGCAATCTGAATGTTTGTTAAAATTGTTACTTTTAGCACTATTGTTACTCTGCCATCATACACAGGTCTTATTGTTTCGGCACACTGCTTTGCTTATTTAATCTTTGTACTTCAAGATTCTTAATTTATACACTTATAAAATTATTTCAAGGTTGCTAAGATATTCCTATTTAGAAGCCATTTGTTTTCCAAGATATGTATTTCTTCCTTCAAAAACCCTGAAAACTAATTCCACAGCAATGCACAGCCTCACAAATTTTAATCCACGTCATCTACTACAGTAGATATACTGTACAATTTGTCCTTTGGCATATTTTAAACATAAAAATTCTAGGTTTACTTCCTTTCAGCATTTCACAAATTATAGCTCTGAAACCTGGGGGAAAAAAAAAATACCCAACAAAAAACCAACCAAAAAAACCCAACCAAACCAAAAACCCATGGAAAAAAAAAAAGAAACAAGAAAGAAGCTTCCTAGGAAGTGACTCATGGACAGAAAATGTATAGATTTTTCAATTCAGAGCCAGCATAAAAAAATTCCCCATGGTAATGTGATTGCAAATGCTAATTGCATTCCAGTAAATTGCTTTACATTCATCAAACAACAATCAATGGGAGACACTGCTATCTTCTTTTATTGTAGCGATGCTGTTCTCAGCTATACAGATAAGGTAGTGTCAGATAGCTATAATCTTTCCCCTTGCTATTTTTGGGGGCTTATAATTTCAGAATAAAATTTATGCTGAAATTTAGCAACTCAGCCCAAGAGTCCTTCTTTGTAATTGAAAAATCTGCTAGCATATATCTTGGAGAGATAAAGGAAGACTAATACAAACATTCCAATTCAAATACCTAAACTAAACTAATTCAAATCTATCATTAGAAAAGCATAACTTATTCCAGTCTCCAAATTTCAGAGGTACTGCTCATCCAAAGCTCCTTTGAAAACACTAGCCTTCTATTCTAAACATGCTTTTCTTTGTTTTACTTGAAGAGCAAGGTCAGAAAGCAAGCCAGTGTGATTTGGAGGTTATATTCACAGCTACTGACCACGTCAGGTCATTAAAGTTTGTTACAAATTCGCAGCCCTGTGTCTACATATATGGTGCTCACGTCTATAACTTTTAAAAAGTTGTGTATATGTGTAAACACACATGTACATGCACACAGAAATGTATGTATATGCATATAAAATAAAACTGCCAACTCTGTTTTTATTTCTGTATGTCGCCTCAGTTTCAAGGGTCTCTGTTGGCAGTATTTCATTCCCCGAATTTCAAAATATCTTGTGCTCCACTGTCTCCCAAGCCAGAACAATGGACACGATTCACCAGAATGTTCACACTTTCAAGTAAGAAAAATATTAACAGTGGAACAGCATAATCCATATAAATCTTGGCTATGTGAATGAGCTTAAAGCAGTAGATGATTTTTTTTTTAAAAGAGGAAAAAGAGAGAGTTAAGAGGTATGGAGAATGAGCACACAAATACTACCAGCTGTTTTCTCAAACTTTTACTAAAATAAGTCCCCATAGCTAGTGAGATATTCAGAAAAGATAATAACCAAAGGGAATGTCTTTTTAGTACTTGAAGTACAAGTTCTACACAGAGAGCATGGTACAGACAGGGCATGTGAGGCACGAATAGGAAGACTCAAGAGTATCTGCAAACACAGAAAAAAATATTATGAATGTGTCAGACTGAGAAATATAGATGAAAGATTTCATTTGCAGGATTTTCTTTTTTTGCTGTTTCTTGGCTCTCTTTGCCTCCTGCTATAGTAAGCACTCTATCTTGCAAAATGCTGCTGTGGAGACGCGAGAGCATGGACATTCTCTTGAGCTGTAGTGTCTCCTGAAGTCGAGAGTGGAGTGAATGGCTCTATATCATGGAAACCTTCCGTGCCTGGCTTTCACCTGCCTTTTTGTCCTCACTCTACTCCTTATATCCTTATACCCTTATACCTCAACAAATTTTGTTGCTTACTGAGACTTGCTTTTATCTATTATTTGTTAATAAAGTGCTTCAATTCTATGTATCCATCTACCCTCAAATTTGCCACATTTCCTTGGGTGAATTTCTGCTGCTTTTCCTTTGGGACCTGCACAGCCCGCTGGGTAGCACAGCTCAGACAAGAGTGGGAAGAGAAATTTCTTTCTTCTGTTGGCAGCCAGTCATTCAGTCAGCTGAGCAACGTGTGAGCTAGTGCCAGATCAGTGTCTCATGAAGCCCTTCCATGAAAAGGGTTATTACACAGAGCTTATGTTCTTCAGGAAGGAGTCTCAAAACTCAGAGATGCTCTTCCAAATGCTATTTATGCTCATCAGATTGAAACACAGCAGCTCAAGGAACAGAACAGCCACAGTAGGTCAAGGAAACCTACCGAAGCAATATAGGTTGGTGCCTCAAATTCGGAGATGCTTCAGAAGACCAAGGGGTTGTACTGCAGACAGCAGCATTTACAGTTAGGCACCTGTACAGTAGTAGCAAAGAAAGGGTAGAAGAATAAAGAAAGGTAGAGGAAACAAGTTAGGGCAACCCCCTAAAATACAGCTTCTTAAAATTCAAAATTTCAATAGGATCACAGAATGGTTTGCATTGAAACAAAACTTTAAAGATCATCTAGTAATAATATTGAACAGAAAAACTGAAAAGAGTTAGCGAGCTGAATTGAACCCAGTAAAACCAATTATAAGTTCCAGAGCAAACAAGTCCTCAAGGTGTAAGATTGAGGCAGTGTGAGAGAGAAGCTTCACCTGCCCCTTAAGCAGTTTTAAATTGTTACATTAAATCAGTTTTAATGGTTAACATCCACTCTGGAAGAGATTTGTTGGTTTTGCCCACATAAGCAAAATGGTAAGTTAAAAGTCTTGATTTAACAAAATCTTTAGAGAACATGATTAAAATACCACCTTTAAAATGTAGTTTCCTTCTAGTAATTTCTTTTAAAACTTGGATAGTTTTGGATGGTGAAAATTTACTATTTGCACTTATCTATGGTTAGTTTGTGGAAACTGAATGTAGAACTGATAAAAAACTGGCATTAATGGGCAACTCTTGTACGACATACTCTGTATTAGTTCCTGTAGGAAACAATTTTTTTCCATATATATTAATTTTTCTTCAGAATTTATGGTTCAGTGTTTTAAAACTGAATTTTCTGCTGTTGGCTGTCAATTAGATTTCTGCTTTGAATTTCATTACATTTAAAAATTTTATAATTTGCTTTCTATCAGCACAGACAGTTAGTGATTTCTGTCAATACACTTCGGTATAACTGATGTTTCCAGTAAAATTAGTTCTAAAACACAATATATTCACATTTGTCATCTTATCAGATTTTCAAATTTTATACAAAGCCACAGGAAGTCCTTTCCTTTACAATGGAAAAGAATGTTCCAGCTTTTGGTCCTGAGGTTCCTGACAGGAAGCATCACTACATACTTTCAAGATCAACTGTGTGTTGGCATAAATAACTTCCAGGTCTAGATGAACTAGCTAAAATTAGAATATAGCAACTTTTAAAGTCCATTCGGTACATGAAAATATTAACCTCCCCCACTTTCACTGTCTCTAATGGGCATTATGGCTGATAATTTGTTCTATTTAGATTGCCATCTAAAAGAAAGAAAATAGTAATAATAATACTTCTACACCTATTCTCTAGCAGTATCTATAAGATGACCAGCATTAGCAACTTAGTTTTAAAATAAGATGCTGCAAAACTACAGTCTAATACATCCTCTAACGCACATTTTTCTATAGAAATTCTAATCTTGTCAGCTGAGAATTAGCTGTTCTTTAACTACGTTTGAACCATAAAACCTCACTTTAATTAAGAAAATACTCCGACTTCCCCCATCAGTTTACTCACTTATTTCCAAATGAGCTCTTTTGCACCTCAGCATTCATATTATTAAAACAAATGCAGAATTCCCAAAATAGAGGCTGAAAACTACTTTCAGTTCATATCCTCAAAGAAATAGTCTAGAACTCAAAATACTCAAACCAAACAAAAGGATTTGTATAATATTAGTACTGATCCAAGATTTGAAATTACTAGATGCTGAGCATACTACCCTTTTTCTCTTGCAAAATATTTAAGAGTATTCTGTACTTAAAGTGTGCAAATGTTCTCACAGAGGTCAACAGCATTCTAAAAACACTACTAGTTACAGGTTGCAGTACTTAAACCTCATGGAAAACCCCTGCTGTCCACTGCAGGTCATTCTTTTCCTATTATGACACTACAGGGACCCATCTAGAAAAGCGTGGTGCACTGTTAAAGTTGCAAAGCTCTCTTCCTGCACTAGATCTCTAGGCTTAAAACTCCCACACAATCCACTGCTCCATTTTGCAGAGCCTTATTTACGTATTTTGTTCTTGCTGATGGGAAGAGATGAGAACAGTTATTAAAGTACAGCTGCAAAGTAGGCTCTTGTAATGAATATACAACAGAAATTTATTTTCATAGAAGTGATTCAGTAAGAGTGGTACCAGTAAGTCTCGGCGTCTAGAGATTTTACACTGCTTTTCCCAAAGGCTTCTACACACCTTCTAGGCAGTACAAAAAGGACCAGTTTCAGAACCACATGGCACAATGTGTAGCATCCCTCAGTTATGCAGCAAGAATTCTCTGCTTACCAAGAGCCATATCTGAGTGGGAGACCATAAGTGCACGTGGACTAAAGAGGGAGAAGGTGTTCTTGCATGTTTATCTCATGTCTAGAGGTCCTTTATGCAGCTCACAACTCTGCAGGGAGAAATCTCACCAGCATGCCTCATTTACTTTATCAGCAGACGCAAATGAACCAGATCAGCTAATTTTAAACTGTAGAGCTCTAAGGGTGGTAAAAGTTAGGCACTCGACATCAACCAGCAGTTGGGGGGTATTGTCTGCAGTGAACACAGCTGAATTTGGAAGACTGCACCTGTCCCTGTGCCTCTTTAGAGATGAAATGTCCGAAATCCAAGTAATTTAAAAATTAGCTTTAACTTCTACATGCATGTAGCTACATGGCCCTGGTCATCCCTCACCATCACCCACATGAAAGGCTGAGACAGAAAAGAACCGTTTAAGATAAGGCTTGGAAAACTGGATAGGCACTGGTAGCTTGGATTCTGGTGTATTACCATTGAAGAGACTACCCCAAAGCAAATACAATAATTAAAACTCATTTTGGCATAGAACTAAAGGTGAGAAGAAGGAACTAGAGTGTCACAGTGATCACCAGCATGAGTAACACCAGAGCTGTTATAATGCATTTTCATGTTTCAAGGTTGCAATTTGACTCCACAGCATGTGCTCACACAGGGGTGCAGGGCTGGCAGACATCTCCCTGCCCCCGCCACCAGCTGCTGCCAGAACCGGGACCCAATCTAAGAAAGCTGCCAAAAGGGCACAGCTTCCTGGCATTTTCTCTCAAAGTCGCATGCAAGTCTTTGATCTTTTGCACAAGCCCACACAACTATCCAGATATAAGCATACTGCATATGCCAAGGCTAATGATTATTTCTGCTGTATCTTTCTTAATGTCTTCTGGGGTTTGTGTGAAACCCAGGTGGAAAACAGCTGTTCACTTCAATCCACCTATGCTCCTTACAAATGCAAGCTATATATTCTGAATTTTATTCCATATGTTACAGGACTGTGGTGGGTTGACCCTGGCTGGATGCCAGGTGAACACCAAAGCTGCTTATCACTGCCCTCCTCAGCTGGACAAGGGAGAGAAAAGTATAAAGAAAGGTTCACGGGACAAGATAAGAATAGGAAAAGATCACTCAGCAGTTACCATCACGGGCAAAACAAACTCAACTTGGGGAAATTAATTTATTACCAATCAAACCTGAGTAGGAAAATGAGAAATAAAAACTAAATCATGAAACACCTAGCACACTCCTAGGCTCAACCTCACTGCTGATTCAATACCTTCTCCCCACCGGCCATGCAGGGGGATGGGAATGGGGGTTGCAGTCAGTTTATCACGTGTTGTCTCTGGCGCTCCTCCCTCCTTAGCAGCAAGACTCCTCACATGCTTCTCTCACTCCAGCACGGGGTCCCTAATAGATGAGATAGTCCTCCACCAACTTCTTCAGTGTGAGTCATTTCCACAGGCTGCAGTTTTTCACAAACTGCTCCAGAGTAGGTTCCTCATGGGGTCCCAAGTCCTGCCAGCAAACCTGCTCCAGTGTGGCTCCATGGGCCCACAGATTCTGATCCACGGACTTCTCCTGGGACACAGTTTTCTTTGAGCATCCATTTGATTTTGTGTGGGGTCCTCCACAGGCTGCAGGTGGATCTCTGCTCCACCATGGACCTCCATGGGCTGCAGGGGCACAGCTGCCTCAGCATGATCTGCACCAGGGGCTGCAGGGGAATCTCTGCTCCAGAGTCTGGAGCACCTCCTCCCCCTCCTTCTTCCCTGACCCTGAAGAACTCTAGCTGTTGCTGACAGGCTCAGCCTTGACCAGCACTGTGTCCATCTTGGAGCTTGTTGGTATTGTCTCTGTCAATCACAGGAAAAGCTTCTGGCAGCTTCTCACAAAATCCAACCTTGTAGCCCACTCACTACTAAAACCTTGCCACACAAACCCAATACAAGGAAATTCGCCTGCTTGTAATTTTGAAGTACTTCTTCCACCTGCTATTAACAAATATTTTCAGTAACCATTCCTACCACTGTGCTCCTTGGTTCATACCTTAACCACAGCTTTGTTAGTACTCACATGTTCTCCCTTGCACAAGTGTTCATTACACATGCTTATCTCAGAAAATTACTCATCTGGTCTTCTGTAATTTGATGGCATATAGTCTAAGAACATGTGCTTATTTCCTTCCCTACCTCCCACTTCTACTGAGCAACGCCACAGGCAGTCTTAATACCCTATAAAAAATATTCCAATGTCTGTCTCCTGGCCACCACTCCCCAGACTACCACTCCAAAAGCAACACTGCGGGGATTCTCTGATCTAGGCAAAACGCACTGACAGTCACGACCCAGTCCCCTAGGAAGAAAAAAGCCGCAATGTAAGAACTAGAAGGGGTATTGACTTTTCCAGCAGCAAAGCCACAAACTGTGCAGGGTCAGGGAAAGGCAGACCTCATCTTTCAGGTGGTCCCTGCAGAACAAGGCTGCTATAAGACATTGGAATAGCTGGCACTACTTCGGACTAAACAGGTCTGTTGTTTTCCAGCCATGCTGAGTGGATGGAGGCCAGAACTCTTCATACTCCACCTTTAATGAATAGTAACTTTAAAATGATTTATAAATTAATGTGCTTCCTCCCTCCTCCTCTCACACTGTAAATAATTGCAGCTTTCGATTTATCTGTGTGAGAGAAGAATTAAAGCTGCAGACAGTTTGATGCTGGAGGAAAATAAGCTAAGTGGATGATGATAAAAGCAGAAAGGGGAGAATATAACATCAGCTCTGTTGATTAGCATAAGAAAGGTAAGCCTCTAAAGAATAATTCTTCATACAGTGAAAGGATGTCATCTGGGGAGAGGTGGGTGCTGAGGTGTACAAACACAGCAGTGATGTGCCTGTGCTCTGTTCCTCCACCTCCCAGACATGGTTCCCTAGCACCAATGACACCCCCTCACTCTGACTGGTGCTGTTGGCTCCCAGACACAGGGGAGCCGGGAAGTCCAGGAGGAGCAGGGGCATGATAAGGAAACCAGGTGCTGTACATGAGCTCAGAAACCCCACGTCCATAAAGTGCCCGGTGCCTCATCATCTGCACTCACTCAAGACACCCCTGGAACAAGGAGCCAGCATTTAATAATATATACTACTTTTGGAGAAAGGAGCATATAGGTTATGCCCCTCTCTTTTCAGATTCACTAACTGTCCAACTCAATATGAAAATGAAGCAATATACACCATATTGTATGTGTGTATGCATAAATAAATGCCCAAACCATATAATTATTCTCTGCTAAAATTCTAATTTTTGCAGATATAATTACAATAACCAAGGCAAGCAGAATCTCTTAAAGAAACCCCAAGATCTTTGATCAATGAGATTAACCCGTATATTGTTACTTCTGAAGTAAAATTTTACAAATACCTTATTAATGCTTTAATAATAACCAAATTATTATAACATAGCACTAGGCTATACTATAGGGCACACGGCTGATTCACGGATGCTTGTTGTCCCCCAGGACCCCCAGGTCCTTCTCTGCAGAATTGCTTTCCAGCAGGTCAGCCCCTAGCCTGTACGGGTCCCCAGGATTATTCATCCTAAAGTGCAGGACCCCACATTTCCCTTTACTGAATTTCAAGCAGTTGTTATCTGCTCATCTGTCCTACCTGTCAAGGTCCTTCTGAAGGACTGCACAGCCCTCTTGGGGGAACTGGCCACTCCCCCCAGCTTTGTGATAATAATAATTAAAACAAAAACAAACCTCCCAGTTTGAAACCTAATATGCCCTGGTGTTTCCATCTTTGTGATAAACTTACATGAAGGAGAGGGGCTGGCCAGTTCATAAGATGTCAATTGGAGATATAACAACAGATTTAAACATGTAAAAAGGCTGCATCAATCAGAAGAATGAACTGCTCTCTCAGGCCCCTGCAGACAAGTCACAAGGGGGCCTTCAAATGCTGTGAAGGAGTTTTAAGTCACCTGGATGTATGATCATACTCATATACATACAGATACGTGTGCATGTCCTACTGACAAACACACTGAATTACCATACCAGATTGCCTGGAAATGTTATATAGTCTCCAACATCAGAGGTTTTCAAGACCTTGCAAGTAAGATGGATGAAGGTATGATGCTTTCCAGGGACAGAATGATTGACTAGATGATCATCAATCACCTCTTTCTCTATGACTTTACACATCTAACGAAGTTTTTTTTTTCCATTTGTGTCGTACATCTTTTCTATTTGCAGTGATGCAACAGATGACAAAGGAAACAACGTAGAATGAAGACCTAGTACAAAGCATAAAGGGATGCAGACATCCCAAGACATTTACAATTCTCTACTCATTGCATCTATCAATGAACAGAAACAGTTAATGGCATAAAACTTTAGCTTCCATGACAAGGGAAGCCCTAGCTTTCTAGGAGGAGCACAGGTGTGTTAAGAGGCGGGCTCTCAGTTAAACTCTGTGCATAAAAAAAAGAAGGGTTGGGAGAAGGGAAAGAAGGAGTAGGGGAGAATCAACATAACAGTCATTCATAAAACTATCGTAAGCAAATGGAAATGTTAATATGGAAGTTACTTAATGTCACTTGGATAAGACATGATCAAGTGAGAGACTGCTGCTTCCAAGCAAGCACATGAATGATTAAAGCCCTAGAAGCACATTCACACGAAAGCTCTTTTATACAGTTAACACAAAGAAAAAGTACATGGAGATAAATTCCCATCTCCAAACTGACAGCACTACTTTAAATGGGAATATAGTTTTTAGTAGTTTAAGGATCACATAATCAACAGGAAAGAAAACAGCACAAAAAACTACCATGACTTTATCGCTTGGGTGTGACTAGTGATTAATTGAAAAGAGTTCCCAGTAGATTAGCACTAAAACCTGAAATATCTCAGGCAGTGCCAAGAGCTTGTCCATGTTTGTTTTTGTTTTTTTTTAAGAATGCTACATTCCTCACTTTCCTAATAAAAACAGTTTCTTTAGTGTACTGTCAGCAGAGACTCTTCACCATAAAAAAAATATGCCAGAAGATTTTCTTTTTTCTTTTAGTAGGGTTTGAAACTGATATAAAAAACAAAAACCCCCAAACAATAAACACACCACTTTTAAATGAGCGAAAACACACTACACTAGAGAATTGGAAGGCAATAAACTTTAGCTACTCTTGCAATTACCACTGCAGACTATACACATAAAAACTGTCTATTTCATGAAACAAAGTACCAAAATGAACCTTGAAAAATTATTGCTAAATAGACGCTTAATAAGAATTTTGTCCAAAGACTTTTTTTTTGGTTCAAACAGAATCACTACAGGTTTTACCATACATTACAGATTTAGACTTCTCTGTTTTAATAAAGAGACTCACAGTTTATAACTGTCTGATTCTCTAACAGAGTAAAGCCTATTAATCAAAATGCTGTTTTGATGGGCTGTGCAAATAAATAGCAGTAAAGTTATGCTTACTGTGGCTATGGTGCATGAAAACCTGCTCCCAGAACAGCTGGAATGAAGAATTATTCATTTACAGTTTCTAATCACATTCAGCATCTAGAATGAAAATCTGATGTTTGTTAATTGCTTTGAGTATATTATTTCATTTTTCAAAACCCTATAACACAACACTGACATTATTGGCACCGTTGCACATCTATAGCATTCATTCTTTCAAAATAAAATTTTTATTACCCCTTGCTTTGTGCAGGAAAAATCTGCCTCAGAACAAGGATACAAGAATGACTTTAAAATATGCTCAGTAACAAGTACTCATCTTTTCTAAAAAGTAAAAAGGCAAACCCTATGGGTAAAATTCACCCTATTTCTCATGCATAAAACCTAACAGGCAAGGAAAGCAGTGTGATTCCTCTATGCAGGAAGGGAGGATTAGTCTCTCAGGGCTCCTGCAGATCAACAACATTTAAAATGATTTGCAGGTAAACTCAGGTCTGGACCACCAGATCTCAACAGGGATGTTGCAAGGATAAATTCATCTCAGATGAAGTCTCAGTTGTAAATGTGAGAAACTAATTACTTTAAGAGGTGACTAGCAGAAGACTGAGCCCTGGTGGAAATAGCAGGGGCATTCACTTTTGTTAACCAAGCAGCCAAGTTTAACATCTCCAAAGGAAAATTTGATTTATATGTTCTTTCAAGAATACAAATATTATGCACGTAAACCAAGCACTGTTTATTTTAACATCTGTGGACAACAGCTGCAGAAACTAGACCTGATCTCCCTCACAGGAAGTGAAGCACTTGTGTTTTCAACTTTAAATACAGAATTGTTTAGGTTCTGCTCTCCTTGACAGAAATTATTGCAGCGAGTATTGGTCATACTCACATCATGATTTCCTTTTAAGTGTGCCTTGGATAAATATACTTGCCTTAAATTAATCTGAACAGGGTAATTTTTATACATCATAGTTCCATTACTCAAGAACTTAACTCTCCTCTTATTAAAATCATGTTTTGGCCTGTTTTTTTTTCCCTAACAATTGCAGAAATACAGAGGTAAACTTCAAAATAACCTAATGTCTAGGTTAACTGTTAATGTCTAAAAAAAATTTAAAAATATACACGCAACACGTAGCATCTTCTGACCATTTAAGTAAGGCAGAGAACTGTTATTAGGGGCTGATTTTTACAGCACTTTACTTTCTTTGTTCCTTGTGACCAATTTCTTTTGACATACTGGTGAATCATCACCAGTAAGGTACAGCCTTGGCTACTCCAAAATATAATGACGAAGTACAAAAATTAAGGACACTGCAGAGCTGTTAACCAGCCCTTCTCCTTACCCTCCTGCTTTTAATGTCCTTAACAAAATACATGTTCTTTTATCTGTGCATTTATGACCTCTTACTTTCCACTTGCTGAGCATTGTCATTTCTCCTGTGACTTTTTCTTAGAATGAGCTAACCATTCTGAATCAGCTTGGACCGATCTGAAAATAACCTCTACCGCTTAAAAGGTGATGAAATTACAGCTACAAAACCTGTCCCACCACGTCATTTTAACATCTACTACAAAGTTAGCCAGGGCTTGTCTACCTGACAAAGTTGGATCAGCAAAGTGTGAATTTCAGGTTCTATACGTACATATGTTCACATATCCTTTTGTGAGCACTTGCACTTTATGATTTTTAATATAGTTTGAAAAAAGATTTAATAGGTAAATCCAGAAGTAGACACATGTAGGTGTGTAAATACGCTTAATTCCATTACTGACCTGGTCTATTAAGTCATATACACAGCACCAGGGTTAGTAATAGATTTAAAGTACTTTTTTTTTCTTTATAAGTACTCTCTACTCTGGATTTTGTTTCCCAGATGTATTAGTATCAACCTATATGGAGACACAAAGCACTACAAAAGACTACAAAGACATAGCTCTTTACCGATTTATTTCCATCTTGCAATGCCTATCTTGTTACCATCTTATCTGATGCCTGAACTTTTTCCCATCTCCTAAAAGTCACACTTTCTGTGTGTCTACATACTTTTACGAAATGTTAAAAGCTTTTCTCCACTAAGCAAAACTTTTAATCTAATTATTGTGGTTTTTACTAGATTTCCTCAGTTTCCTGCCAATATGCTGTGGAGCATAGATCTCCAGTGTCTCTTGACAGTCCACACTTGGGTAAAGCATTTTACAATTACCATCACTAAAAAGGAGATAAGAATCAGATTCCATTTTCATAGAAGAACCTATTTTTTCAGTGAAAGCATTTCTCCAACAGATTAATATTTTCCATTTCCAAAAAACAAACTTAAAAAGAAAGAAACAGTCACTGAAGGTGGTTTGTACTTCTACTTTTTCTTAATATACCATGATATTATCTGAAACAGATCTGAATATTATTCATAACAAAATTATGCTCTTTTTTGCGTTTTTAATATTAAAAGGCTCTCTTGACAATTCACAGTTCATCACACATTGAATACCACATCTAATCTTCTAGTTTAGAAATGTATTAATCATGCAACAGTGGATAGATATTGCTTAAGGATCATTCATGACACATTTTTAAGGTATCCTTTAGAACAACTAATTAAGGCTATAAAGGGATCAAACTAAAATAAAACCAGCAGGTACATCCGTACATCCATTTTTTAACATTTGATGTGTTTTTCCTACAGAAATTCTTGCTGTAGCATCCACGTAAAATTCCTACTTCATTCTAAAGACCAATAAAGATCAAGATGTGGTTACATCCCTCTCCCACAGTGGAGAACTCTCTCTCTAAACAAAGCACTTTTTCTGGACTTGGTTCATTTAGCATATCTCAATCTAGCAAAAAACTTAAGCATGTTAATAAAGTTAAGTACTTAAGTGGTCCTTCTAATGCAAGTGATTTCATACCTAAAACACAAGATGAGGGAACTTCTAGGTGTATAATGCAGCATCCATAAGTGCCTTAGTGGACTGTGTTCAGGCATCTTATCTCCTGCACAGTTTGAAGGGTCTGCATTCTGTTTGAAAACCTTCCTTTTACGCATTTACTTGCTGAAGTTTATCAGCCGTATTATTCAATTATGAAATATTTGAAGCACTTGGGGGAAAAAAGCAAACAAACAAAAAACCACAGCATAATATTATACTACCTGGGGACACCAAGCTATTCCAGTCAATCACAGTTTGCCTTCTTTTGGAAAGTATGTGACACGTATTAAAATTCTCTGCAAAGCCTTTACCATAATAATCTTGAAGAAACAAGCATCGATTCCTCAAGCTAATGCATTTCTCCCCTCAGAGAACCCTTACACAAATACTGTGCTTTTACATACTGTCTCTAGGCAGCAGTGAAGCACTTCTGCCCTATTAAGCACTATTTCTTTAAATTATCTTGAATTAAAAAGAAACCCCAACCAAATCACACTAAATATTCTTTTCTTTGTGGCGACATATATCTAGTGCTTGCAATTTTACATCTCAACAGCAGATGCATGCAAGTTTAGTCAGACTCTTGAGTAGTGGATATAAAACATCATGAGTAAAATTTCATCAAGTTCCATAAACCCTTCAATATCTTGGCAACCAAAGTCAGTTCAGACTAACTCAAGAAAAAATTCTTGCCGTTACTTGATGGCCCATGGTCTGAAGTGAACTATAAATAGTAAAAGAATCAAATTGTTAAACGCTTTGTCTTTAAAGAGGCTGACCATATGAAACAGATTGATCTTATAGAAATATCTTTTAGCCAAATTCTTATTTCACCAGGTTATATTCCAAGCCTTTATAAAAAGTAGTCCATACTCCAAGAAAGTATAAATTCATGTTTCTTCTGTAGGCTTTGGTAAAGTTCTTCAGAGTTAGTTCAAATAACAATTGGGTTTTAAAATCCTTTTCCTTTGAACAAGATTTTCAATAAGATTTACCTAATTCAGCAGTAGTGTTTTATGTGAGCAAAAAAGTCTCATCAACATTTACTTTCTAGCTTTCATTTTATGAGAACTCACACATCATATAAAATTTATACAAGCAAATTCAGTAAATTACATCCCCCCATTTCACACTGAAATGGTAAGACCCGAGTACTTGGAACCTCCAAACCTATTGCTTGAAAATACATCTTTCCACGGCAGTCTTCGTGAGCTTTGTCAGTCTAGAGTATTCATGCACTTTGTGTTACTAGCAACCTTTACCCAGGGAGATACTACAAAAGCAATAACAATGAATATTAAAATCCTCTGTGGTACATGACATACATTGCAATGTTTGAGAGGTGGCACAGTGAAGTGGTATGTATACGTCAACGTCATCAAACAATCCAGCCCTACTGAAATAACTGGGATCCTACTGGAAAGCATTTTGTATGGATGGGTTTTAAAATAACTGTGCTGAAATTCAGACTGAATGAACTACACTGGGGTACAGGACTGTTGTAGCAGCTTTATATACATAAAGTTGCTCACAGAAAAAGGCGGAGTGACAGTAGTGGCCAGTGCATTAGTAAATGATAGAAGTTAAAACCTCAACCAGATGGGAGGGAAAAAAGCCAAAAATGCAGGGAAGTGCAGGAGAACTTTTCATAAATCAGATGTTCAATAACATATTCATGACTAATACACGTTCTGTGCTGTATGCGCTGTAGAGGGTTGTTGGTTTCCTTTTTTTCTCTTTTTTTTCTTTTTTTTTGGTTCCATTTAAATGTAGGTCATTAAAAAAGCATTAAATTGAATGGAGCTGTGCCAGTTTATACGAGCTGAGTATATGTGGCTGCCCAATATCAAGACAGAAATAACAGAAGAACACCAGATCAGACATTCCTTCCTTAAAGATGTACCAATTCCAATAGCTGAGGCCAGGACCAGTTACACACATGATCTCTTAGTGAACCTGGGCTCATTTCTGAATTATTATCATGCTGATGATTGCTTGTGGCACAAAGAACAATCCTGATCAGCATAGCCAGTGCTGAATGCATCCATTTTAAAGAAAGATGAATCTACAAGTTTTTCCAGTTTACACATCTGCCTCTCTAATTCCCACTTACTCAGAAAGTACAGACTTCTCTTTATGACATATTCGTCAGTGAGCTCAGAGCAGCTCAACAAAAAATACTAGTTAAGATGCTGACTGCATGTTAGATATTGTATATACAACTATAATTGGGAACACATTGATTCATCTGCATAAAATGTCATCTACCAATTGTTTAACTTAGGGCAGCTAGAAATTGATTCAATTTAGAGAGAAACACATAGAAAGACATTTTCTTCTTGGCCTTATTTCTTTCTCATCTTGTTTTCCTTTTGCCGCACAAGTTCTGCAGCCTTTTAACCCTTTTCTTCACAACAGATTCCTCTCTTTTTTAAAAGCAAGCAAGTTGTTCCCCAGTGGAATTTTACTGTATTTCAGAGTGGCTAACGGCAATGATACAGTGCTTAAGACATTCATAGAACATTATTCGTAGTCAGCCAGCCAGGTTCCAAACATCTAAAGCATGACTCCTTTTCTAGCTTTTCTAGCACTAAGAATTTCCTCAGACATAGTCTCAGAAGGATGACTGCACTGTTGTGAGTCACCTTCATTGTTCGAGGCTTTTAGGCGCGAACAAATTGGCACCTTGGAGCCGATTTCCTCAGTTGTTTTGTGTGTGTGTGTGTGTGTATGCTTGTGTGGTGGTAGACAAACCAGTGTTTCCGTCTAGTTGGCTTCTTAGGTTTTTTTTGATGTGCCATCTGTGTCCTGATAAGCTGAACTCACATGTTTTACACACAGAAATAGCACAGAAACCTGTTCAAGGAGATGAATAACACCCAGATCGAAGTGCTTCTTAACGATACAAATGGAAACGCTGTAGACACAAAAGCAAAGCCCCATAATAGAGCAATGTTCTGAAAAAAAACCCAAAACCAAAAAACACACCAACAAAACCAACACAATTACCACATCAGTGGCCAAAAGGAGTACACAGCTTGGTCATCATGTGGTACAGCCAATCCCACAGTCTTTGAAAATCCCTGTACAAAAACAGTGGAAAACCATCTAAGAGAGGGGAATATAGCTGGGGCAAAGTAAATTACTACAGTGTGGTGAGAAGCCACTCCAGCTTCAAGTACCAGATCCATGCATTTTTGAGGAATCTCTACATTTAATGTAAACATACTATATCCTGAAATGACTCACTACTGCATATATTGACTGAAATGCATTATTTTTTTGCCATGTAAAAGGTTTCTTATGGACTGTAAGTTATGAACATAACAGAGGATACAGACTTTAGACTGGATGCTATGATTTTATAGCACACTATGTTGTTACGTTCTGGCACTTCAAAAGGATTGATTTTTTCTTTTTCAAGTCTCCTGTTTAGCTGGAGGGCATGCAGATATATTTTGCTAGGAGAAGGGTTAATAGATTCAACCTTTTGAGAAATGTAGTCTTTACATGCATATAATACGATGGATAGTTAACTGCATGCACATTGGTAAACAGAGGTGAAAAACAAATTAATTGGAAGGTATAGAGTTTATTGTTTGTTCTCTGTTTGATAGATGGATCTCATTATTTTCATTGGACAGAAAAAGCTATAACAGTTTCCAGAGAAAGGAGAAGTGGCAGCTCCAGGAAACTGCTTACAGATGGACACCCAGCAGGCTAAAAATATTACTTCTGTCCACTTCATCAATAAACTGCCTCCATGCAGAATGGCAATTATTCTTTTCCTGCTCATGTTGCCCTTTGTGAGGCATGAGGACTATTATTGATAACAGGGTATGGAGTGCAAAATATATACAGTAACTCAAACTCATTTACTATGGTAAATCCATACTGGGTAGTAATGATGCCTTTTATGCCATTATTTAAAGTGGCAGTGTGCACTCATCAATGTCCAGAAGGATTAAGTTGATCCTGTGTTTTGCTACTGGCCTATTAATGATTAATGATACACAGTTATTATTTGCCTGTGTTAGACATAGCACATTCTGAGCAGAAAGAAAAAGAAAACTCTGTATTATGGCGTTAATGGATTAAAATTTTGCAAGCAGCAGGATTTTCTGATCTTTCTTTCACCCAGGGACAGATCCTAACTGTACATAACCTGGAGCAGACAGGTTCCCTCCGATAAAGGCAACAGGACTACAAATGTGCTTTTCTGGAGTGTCAGCAGTGCTGTCACCCAGCCCTGACCGTGGGGTTGAACAGGCTTCACGCAATGCGAGAAGCCATGAGCCCTGGGAGCAAAAGCTGTTTGAGAAAGTGACCACAGATATTTTCTGTATGAATTGCTGACATGCACAAATGGCTTATTATACATTTACAGTCCTCTGCCTTTTCACCCAAATACACTTTCTGAATACACAACAAACTGAGCTTATTCTATATGAAGAAGTATGGTCAGTGTTCCTTATAGGAATCCATATGAATCTGCTGACTACCCAGCTGAACATCATGTGACAGAGGCTATGCAAGATTTTCAATACTTAAATGTCAATTACTACATGGCACGTGAATTGTAAACTGAGAAATACTAAAAGCATGTTGCTTAAATATACCATACTCATACAAAGGGAAATAATTAGGGTCCGGAAATATTGTATGAGCTGCAATGTGCCTGAGGATAGGAGATTTCTGCCCATAAAGTAGGTCAGATGGACACTTTTCCTTTTTCAGCAAGTGAGCTATGTGACAGGAAATGTTAATTTGATCCGTAACAAAACCATTACTTCATGAGGTCCAAGGTGAACTGCCCTTCTGAAATGAAGACAGCTAAGATAATTAGAAAAATTGGAAATTAATTCAATGCAGAGATTAAGGTAGATATAGAGGGCTGCATCCAGAAACCACTAAAGTCAGTGGAAATACTGCCATTGAACGAAGTACAGTCATGTATTAGCTTGCTGTTTCAGAGAGAATTCCCCTACAGGCACATAGTTACACCTATGTTGCTGGTGTTGCTATTACTATCGACATCTATCCCTTTCAAAGATGCTTTCACCTGTGCATTTTATAGAAATTTGCAACTGGAATGAAATATTCCCTATTTCAGATTTTAAAAAAATGTATGAAATTACCTGTTTCTATTTCTGCCCTCAGCAGCCCTGTTGCTTCGTACAGCACACACATTCAGGGCTCCTACACCTTCACTAGATGAGTCATATTTAAATTTTTTTATCTGTGTTAGTACCTGAGAAGCCCACCTCAGCAGCTGTTTCGTATATGCACACAAACCTCCTTTACCACACTCATTGTGTAGAATAAAAAAAATCTTTGGTTGTTCATTGTCACCCGGATATTACAAATGTACAGAGCCCAAAGCCTGACAGCAGCTATGCTTGTGGAACAGTCAAGGTGATACCACTCAAGAGTGATCTGCTTGGAAAATGAAGACAGAATAGCATATACTTGTTAATACATTTAGTATTCTCTACTTAATGACGTGGAAGTCATTGCTGTATTTCCATTTCGTCCAGTAGATTCAACATATCAGTAGAAAGTAAAACCTGAAGTTTCACTACATATACATGCCAAAATAAAATCTCCATGCCTCAGAGCTTTCATAAAATTAACCAGTCTTCCAAACACAATTCAAATATGACAAAAAGAAAATCTTTAACACCTTTGACAGAAAACACTTCTTTTGTCTTGTCCTCTTGATGACTAATATTTAAGATTCCTTCTTAAAAATAATCTCACATATTCAGAAGAGGTACCTCTCAGAAAGAGACACTGTATGCTCTCTTTTCCTAGACCAAACAGAAATTACAATTACACAAACATATTAATCACTGCCAATGTCCCAAATTTCTAAGAATTAGTGAATTCACAAATGCAAAATGAAAACTACAGAATCATTAAAAATGATTATATAAAAAGCTCAACCCCTACCAAAGAGTATGCATGTTTCCCAGCTATTTGCCAGAACTTATTTTGGACTCGGAGCTCTACAGCACCTGGAAGGTAAGGATACTGGTTCACTTATTAAAATTTTATACTAGGTCTTCATTCAAAAATATTTTTACAGCCCAGAACAACATTAAATCTACAGTGAAGTGATATGTCTAATTTGTATTGAAGAATGATAAGATACTAATTTCTAGTAAAAAACCCTCAAAACTGTAATAGAGGATTTTAGATTTGCTTGTTTGTGATTTTGGTGTGGTGTTTTTTGTTTGTCTTTGTTTTATTTTTAAGGACACAAAGGCTGCCTAATAGGTATCATCTATTTTCCCTTACTGTTGTCTGGGATATAATCAAACCAATAAGCAAAATGGGGATACTATTAGTAGAATCTAAAGTTAATGGAAAATTTACTAGCTTTGTAAAATATCTAGAAGGAAAAAATTAATTTGCTCTCTTTTAGAACTACTGTTACATCACTAGGTCCGTCTTGCAGTCATTCACGTTACCATGGTTCAGTGTTGGATTATTTTACCAAAATATTGTTTCATCAAGATTTCACAGTCTTGCTCTAGTAGGAGAAAAAAGCAAGTAGATTTTTAAGGGTTTGTTCCCTTCATAAATGAAACATCTCACACTGCTTTAAACTCAGTATTTCTCGTGACCATGCACTTAATGCTCTGCTAGTTTTTATGACACTACTTGTCTCACAAGTAAAATCAGGCTACTGGTCTTAGCATTCTTACTGTTCTCCACATATGGTTATCTCCTTTATGACCTAGATGAATTACTTTTGCTCCCTATCATCCATGTGTTAATGAACATCTTTGTTTAATTTTATTCACAGTCACAGCAGCTTCTATTACTCATTCAAGCCTAGAAAGGCAAGTTATTTACCTATAAGCAGAGACTTTTCCCAGCAAGTTTATAAGCACACATATAAATTAGAGTTATTATTTTGACCATGCAATAAAGTTTCCTTAGAGTTCTCTAATCACTTTTAAAATTATACTGTAATGAAAATCTATTAATCTTATGGCACTTTACACAATACGAAAGTAGGATTTTTAATGTAGCTAACATATCAGGGCAGGAAGGTGTGGAGAATTAACCTTTCAGCATTTCTAAATAAGATAGATAATGCATGAGTGGCCAAAACCTGTCTTAAAAAATGTTATTTTCTTGTATTATGAAATCATTCTTTGGTTTATCTGTGGTCCTGGTTCTGGCCAGGACAGGGTTCATTTTTGCAGCAGCCAGGAGGGTGCATGGCTTGGATGTTATTCTATCTCACCTCACATCATTGTCAGGTGTGGAGAGAGAAGGGTTTCCTTCCAGTCCAGTGAGCCCGGCAGAGGGAGCCATCAGGTATTGTCGGCTGTTGAGGGATTTCGGTGGAAATTGTTCCTTTCTTGTACCCTCTGTCATCAATACTGTTGCTATTTGTTTTCTTATTTCATTGCTGTTTCCAGCAAATTGTTCTTATCTCAACCCATGATCTTTACCTTTTGTGCCTCCAATTCTCCTCTCCAAGGCCCTGCAGAGGGAGGGGCAAGTGGGGGAACAAGCAAGTGGCACGCTCTGGTGGTTTGGAGAATCTCAGCGGGACCACTAAACTGAGGAGTACCATTCCTAAACCACAAAAATCTGTTGGGAAGTACCAGACGATCTCTACTCGTAGGTAATCACTCATAAATAAAACAGGTACAAGCTCCAAAGCACAGATGAGTTGCTGTACTTTAACAGATTAGTCCTTCTATTTAATACTATTAATTCATCCCTAGATGATGTTAATTTAGTAAAGTAAATAAGAAAAAAACATTTAATCTTTATGAAGAAAATTTGATGTCTAACAAACAATGGGCAAAGGAGAAAAAACACCCAAACTCAAGTATTCAAGGGAGTTTTTCTCTTCTCATTTCCCTTCACATCTCTCTAGCAGTGCTTCCAACATGACACAACAAAATAGTTTGGTGTAGGTGACTGTTGGAAAAATTTAATCTCTTCCTAGAAATGGTTGTTTTCTCAGTAAAGTATGTTAAGATGCATTTTTTCTACATGAAATGTTTTGCCTTACTGTAGGACTCCACCCTGGGCAGAATATTTGTAATAGACAAGACACAGCCAGAAATCGTAGTTTAAATTTTTGTACTGAAAATTTTGTGAGCAATAAAAGTTGGATACTTCTTCCAAAATGTAATACTGATGAAAGACTGTGTAGCTATTTAAAGTCGTTAAAGTCATGCTGTTGTCTTGAATGAGATTTTTTAAAGACTCCAACTCTTGCAAAAAGAAAAAGGAAAAGCAAACAAGAAATCCATTAATTACTTATACAAGTAAGAAAATTAAATATCTGAGGAATTAGCAACAATATCATTCCATATTCCTTGTGTGTATCTAGATATCTATAGAAAGGAGAGCACTCACCGGCTAAATATTGTCTTCTATTGAATTTGCAATGAGATAAACAGAACATAGGCACACACTTGATTTTCATGACAATGCTAACATGTTTTACATACTAATTACATATTGGGTTGGGAGAAACAGGCAAAAAAGGAAAGGAATTTGTGTAGCAACCCTGATCTTGGTTTAGTTATTTTGAAAATTGCATTATATCAATTCTGATTGCTCAAAAATGAGTTAAAAGCAATTTAAAAAGAATAAGCTGAAACACTATAATCACTACCACCATAAAAGAACCACTTAGCCTCATTTTTAAGCCTCTGAATGAGACAAAAGTTACTAGGTTACCATCCCTGTTTTCCATCAGTAAAGAATTAAGCTCTTGTGCCTGAGGTTTGCAGCAGTTGTTCAGACAAGAACAAACATGTATGATAACAAAAAGTAGAAACTGATTCATTTTGTCCAAACAGATACAACCCAAAGTATGAATTTCATTGCCAATATTATTTAATCTTTCTGACAAGATTGCAATAAACCATTAGCACTGTAGTATATTTCCATGAGTCTATATCTCACTGCTACCAACAACACCACGAACCAAGCCTGGCTTTCTGTTGAACAGAGAAAGCTCATGGGCCAGTGCCTTGCCATTTAATGTGTGGCCATGGAATATGGCCCTAGGCCCTAAAAGAGTATTTTCATTTTGTATGGCATGACAAAAAAAGCATGTTAATTTTTTTTACCCCACTTTGTCATTATTTAGTTAATTACAGATATAGGAAGCTTCCTGAGGGGGCATATAGAGGAACAGGGAGATTAGGAGGAAGACCATATTCTACAGAGGTGTTCTCAAGTATCCTGAGGCTGTTCCTCTCAGATGCTAAAGAGCTTGGCTGTATGTACTAGAGCCATATTGAAGGCCAACTGAAGCTTTTCTAAAGACAGCAGAATGTAACTATGAATGTCCCCCCCTAGGGGAAGAAGCAAACAAATAAACATACAAAAATCCTCTTAACTATTTGAATTTAAAAGCAGTACAACTGCCCAGCAGGATACACCCTCAGTTTCTGATGGTTGCTAAGCTGTCTTAGAACTTCAAAGAGAAAATTAAAAAAAAAAAAAAAGGGAAATACACACACAGCACCAGGAAATGCCACTTCAGTCAAAACTAAAAATCTTTTTTCTCACCGAAAGTCAAAAAGTTTTCACAAGGTCTTTAACAAATACACAATAGTATTTTCTGTAAAAGAAAGTGAGAAAAAACACAAAGTGGAAAAGGACCAGCAAATTTTTTTACAGGCCACAGTCTAAAAACTTCTTACTATTGGCCTAGATGTATATTGCAGCTGAGGAACTCTAGCAGATAAAGAAAAAATGTCCGAAGTTTGACAGAAGCAAGGAACATGTCACTTTCATAGGGGTCTGAACTGAAAACTACCAGAGCACAATTTTATTCACTTATTTATCTTTTAACATAGTAGAACAAATGATGGCAGAGATGCTGATCCCTTTAACCCTCCAAATTAGTTCCAGGAAGAGAAGCAGTCATTCAGTGAGTGCCAAGGATCGAACAGTATATGGACTGTAAACTGGGATGTCTCCTGACTGCCCAGAAGTAGCTGCAAGAATAGCAGTGTAACATGTTATTCATATGATGTAATATGTAATTTGAAAGGATTATAAAATGAAGAAACAGCCACCTCAACCACCTATTTTAATGATAAATTACCATTTTGCCATAATGCCATTTCCCTGCATAAAACTGAAATAAGTGAATATTTTTCACTTTGCTAATTAGTCACAAGAAAAAAATATTAACCATGCCAAGCTTGAATATTTTACTATGCTAGGCAGACAAAAATTAATTACTGATGATATAAATACATAATTATTGAGTTTAACCTATAAATATGGAAATTATAACTCATAAAACTGGTAAAACTGCTATTTCTCTATTTTGCCTAAGCAGTATAATATAGAAATAAAAGTATTTTCAGCAGTTTTGTAAGTACAAAAAAAAGCTCCTGGGAGCCTTTTCTGGAGTAAGCACACATGGATCAAGGCACCAATGGTCCCTCTAATCCAAATATTTGCCAGACACCACTGCTTTCCTTTGAAATCTTCCAGCTGCTGATGACTCAGCTTTCGAGCTATGAACTAATAGCACCATTCACTTTTTCAGTATTAGAAAAGTGATACTGCCTGTTCTGAAAAAGTTTGCTGGATTGTAAGCACTAGTAACTATTAAATGCTGGTACAGAAAACATTCCTTTCTCATGTTATCTCTCTTCATCTGTGCAACTTCTTGGTCTTTGCCACACAAAATTCAGATATAGCATTTGATTTCTGTGCCTTATGCAAAGCATTCCTGTGCTAATTACATATCATGCTTTTCATGAAGACCTTGCAAGACCTACACTCATCAGTTTGTACTTCACAGTGTCTTTTCTTTCTTTTGGAGCAAATGTCTAAACAGAAACAAATGAGAAAATTCTTCCCTAAGCATCATCCAACAAGGTCTAATAATGCATATAAAATGACTTTGTAAATTACCGTTTAAAGATTTCCTGTATATAATGATTTTTTCTATTACCAAGTTTTTCTATCACTCAAGTTACTCTTGCATAGTTGGTATCAATTAACACAACAAAAACTTCTTTGCAAAGGGATATAAGCCACCACTGATGGACAGTAAGGCATTTTAACTTTTTCTGACAAAAGATATCATTGGTTTTGGGCACACATCCCAACCAACCAAAATGACCAAGAAGTTCAGAGAGACACGCTCAGAGATACTAGCAGTTGACACAAGAGCACTTATAGTTAACTGCATATAAGAGAGTATATTAATGATATTATTGCCTGAAGACCTCTCTAGTTCCTGATCCTTAGTAGGTGTTTATCTGCTTTGAAAATCACTAATTCTAATTAGATATCGAGTTCTGCTCTTTGCAATGAGGTGCTGTTCTTCAGTAACGGAGATTGAGTACTAGAAACAAAGTATCAAGGGCACTGAAGTCATGCAAGTTATTTTACATAGAGCAAAAGCATTTCACCATTCAGACACTGCTGGAGGCAAGCTGAAGTATCAAATGATATTGTGTATGTATTAAAATAACTCACTGTTATTGTTACCCAGTTACACTAGGTTACCCCTTGAGTCACACTAGGTGCCGAGGAATACCTCTGCAGAGCATGAAAAACTTGAGGGAAACACAGTCATGAAGATTTCAGAAGAACATCAGAAGTCGATAACCCCATTGTTCTCACATACATATACACTCCAGCTCCTCTTTAATCCACAATTTTGTTGTGAAGGTTACCAGAGTTATGGGCTGGTATGAATGGCATGCGTTATATTTTAGTGCTTCCTACTGCTTTGAAAAAAAAAAAAAAACAAAACCAAAACCAAATCAAAGTTCATTAGATAATCTGATCTTCATTTACCAAAAGAGGTCCCATTAAAATTCACTAATAAATATATTTGCATTCTTGAGTCCCCATTGTATGCAAGGCTTTTGTAGCTTCCTCTAACTGTATATGATATTAAAGCAGTTCTTCAACTGTGAAAGCTCCAGTGCCCCCAGTTTAAGTGATCACCATGGAGAATAACAAATTGAAGCTTTTGACTAGACAGCAAGAGGGAAAACAATCAACCTACAGGGAAATAAGACTTCAATACATGGTAGGAAGGGAAAAAAGATAATCACCTGCAAGACGAAACTGAGTAATTTCATCTGCAGCTTTGTAGTTCAGTATTTTCAAGCTATTCATGAAATGCAAGCAGATCAGTATTCTCACTTCAATACCATATTTTAGGGCAAGAGTGAGACTTTGATAATTTGAATGCACTGTGATAGTGCATCAAATTAATTTAGTCCTGAAGAGCAAAATGGTTGTGTTTCTGAACCATAAACTGATGGCATAGAGAATATGAGAGGAAAAAATGAAAGCTTTATTCCTCCCTTCAGAAGCCAATCTTTATAATGCTTTCATTAGCAGTTAAAAACCACTACTTTGAAATAGAGAAAAAATGGATTTGATGATCCTGAATACTATGGGGTATAGTTTTGCTTCCCCGTTTTACTAACAGGCAATGTAGAGAGTTTATTTTATTGGTGTTACATTTGTGAAAGGTTTGCTTGTAAAAGAACCAAACGAAAATATAAGCAAAAGGAGCTGTAGATTTTTTTTTTATCTTCAAATAAATGTAACAGGGAAGTTGTTCCTACATTTCAGAACGAAAAATGAGGAAGCACACATTTTTCTAGCAGAACACAATTCTAGAAGTCTAGGCCAGAAAGTGAAATTTTCTCTAGTGACCATGGGCGGAATAAATTTGTTCAGAAGTTAAACAAGCAAACAAAAACAATGCCAAAAAATAAACAAAAAAGAAGCCCAGCTGAAGGAGGATCCAGTAATGTACATATCACAATACATACCAAAGGAAATTTCTGTTATACGAAATACTAGATTGCTACCTGGAATATTAATTTTATTCAAGCTTTCTAACCCGCAAGAAAATTTTTTAGGATCTGAGAAAGTCTGATTGAGAAATGTTTTATTTTCCTATCCAAATAAAACTATAATTTTACCTACACTTTGTCATTTTGGTGCATTTAATCTGCCCAGACATAGATTTAAACACTTCAGTTAGCTGATGGAAGGAAATGTGCACTTCCATGAAGCCAGCAGACTTGCACCAAAAGCAGGTATTTACATCGTGGGGTGGAACAAACTGCTTCCTTGTGCTTGTTTCCCTCCAGTAAGAATAGAGAGGCTCTAGACAACCAGTTGAGTGAAATAAGTCAAGTTGTTCTCCATTGTTAGGGCAACACTAAGACATAGAAATACAGCAGAATTATACTGATGGCAAGCTCAATCATTCAAGCACCGTAAAGGAAGCACGTAAAGGGGTGAGAAAAGAGAAGCAGTGACTTGGAATAATCACAACAGCCATGTATTCTTTTCTCTGTTGCACATTTGAATGGTAAAGCTCAGCACTAAGGACGTACTTTCCCCATGTATTTAAATCTGTCCACTCCGAGAATATCAGACTAGTACAAAATTTTATAAAAGAATAAGGAAGAGAAAAAATACTTTGATAATTATTCTGTCTACAATGGTGACAATTCAGGAAAACCTGGCTTCAGATACCATAAGGGCCTACTGTGTAAATGTAACGTGGTTAAATCTGAAATCCTGAAGATAGCTAAAACTTTAAAGCCTCATCTTTGCTATTTCGCTGGTCAAAGGTTATTGCATGCCCTTTGATTCCAGGCTTCCCATCAGCTGTTTTTCTTGTCAACTGTCCCAGAAAATCTAGATTACTCTGAGATTTGAGAACTATACCTGTATTAATAAATGTTCAGAGGCACGACTGCTCTTATTTAACAAAAAAAAAACTTCAAGAGATTGGTTTCTAAACAAGAGATCCTTTAATATTTGGTAAATACTGATTTATAGTCACTGATGGCCATATACTGTCTCACTCTCTACATGTCCAGCCACAGGTCAAATGAGTGACACTACAGTAAGCCAGGCATCCTTACTTCTACGACCCAGTGAGTGAAAAACCTTTTGCTACTTTTCCTGACCAGTGCTAGCATACAGACTAAGAACCAGGAAACAAACAGATGATAAGTGACCAGTTATCCTAGCAGATAAAGTTTTGAAATACAAATATTCTTTTGTAACAGTTGTTTTAGCCCTCTTCCAGCAGGATGGTTTCCAGATAAGCAAATACTCAGGAGAACAGGTAAAGCTGTATGGACCAGCAATCATTCTAATGAGCATGTCACTGGGAGTTTTGAGAGTTTCAGAACCATAGAATCCATTTCACAACTTTCTACAGCCTAAGTGCTAATGCAGGTAGGAAAGTCATCCTGCCAATCACAGCCCCATCTCTCCAAATCATAGACTGAATCTTACTTTAACTCCCAGTCAAACACAGCTTTTCTTTCTTGCCAATGATTCTCAACTTGTCTTTCCAGGTGGTTGTTTTATGATCCAGAACAAAAGGAAACTGCCTCAGCCATTGGAAGTGTCTACTACTGATCCTGAAGGGCATTTGGCTAGCAAAGGAGCCAGGCTAACTAAAAGTCTAAGCAGAAATGGTGACACCTGAATCACCTTGAATTTTGGCTCACCATGCTTGGGAAGCTAAAGTGACCTTCATAACACTACTAGCTGTTTGCAAGTTGCCAAGATATCAAAGGAATATTCATTTACAGTTTTAATGAATGGTTAGAACAAGAAAAAAGATAAGAGAGGGGGAGAATGATGAAAATCCAAGGAGTTTCTCATGAATCAAACCAGAAACCCAGAGATCAAGATTCTAAATTAAAACCTGAATTGTCTAAGGCTGCAAAGAGTGGTTGTGGAGTCTCCTTCTTTGGAGTTATTTTAAAACTTGCCTGGATGTGATCCTGTGCAACCTGCTCTAGGCGAACCTGCTTGAGCAGGGATTTGGACTAGATGGTCTCCAGAGGTTACTTCCAACCCCAACCATTCTGTGATTCTTCAAGTTGCCTGTATTGAATGAAAAACATTACTGTGTTTTCCATTTGCAAACGGAGCTCAGCTATTGGACACTAAAACTATGTAAAAAGATTTCATCTTCCAGCCTAGGCAGTTGGTTAAGTTATTCCTGTTTCCCTGACAACCTGTCAGCATTCATGACCCAGTGAAATTCCCAACTGAGTTGCTGATCAGGCAGTTAATAATTCAGAAGTTTCTTTCTTCAGTGGGCTTGTGTTTATCATTAATGATAGAGGCACTAGCAAACAGCTCTTCATCTAGTCCATAAATGGAACAAGTGTGAGGTAACATCAGCCACTGAATTTGCCAAATCTCTTCAGATGTCTTTGCCTGGAACCATAGCAAAAACAAAGGACAAGAGCTCTGCTCTCATCAAGAATATGCCATCAACATACCTAGTTATCATTAGTAGCTTCATCCTTTTTAAATGCTGTTTTATTTCAAACTAGGATGTGAAAATACTCAGAATAGAGGTAACAGCTAATTGTCATTGTTACTGGGCTTTTTCCAACACAGAAATGTCACTTCACTGACAAAAACCTTATTCCAAGGAGCATAAGGCTTCATTGTTTTGTTTTTTTTTTTTGTGCAATCTCCCCATTGAGCAGAGCAGATGAAACAACATGTAAGGGTAGACAGCACTCTTAAACAAAACTTTAAGCACAGAAGTCACTGTGAATCCAACTTCTCCTACTTTTTTTTCCTTGTACTCCTGAGATACACCAGGTCCTTCTCTTTTTTTAACCATGCTTGGCAAAGATGAAATATTTGCCACTGTGATGCTTATTCCTGCACATCCAACCCCAAATACCAGTGCAGCTGTGTGTGGGAGTCAAGGCTATGAAATAGTAGAAATAATGATGTCTTTGGCTCATGGAAAAAAAAAAAAAATACCCAATAGGACCAAATGTGTTTCACTGCAATATGAATAAGTGGCAATTTCCTGGGTGCTTTGAGTTTTGCAGTTTCTTCATAATTAAGTCCTTCATTAGCATTTTTTAAGCATCTCTTCTTGTTTTCATTGCTTCACTGAAAGAAAATTATGCTTCAGCCTTACTTTATTTCCAACATTAATACAAGTCAATATTCATTCCCCCACCACTCTCCCTTCAAGATTAAGATCTTCTTTTATGAAAGAAAAGACATCCTCTGAAAGCCTAGATTCTACAAAAAAATACTTTCACAATTTCAAGAAAATGAAACCTGAAATTTCAAAGTGTCTATATTTTGTTACTATCAGGAAATTAAAATAGTCTACCAGTACAAAGACCAGAAAATTAAATTCTCTAAGAGTAGTACAGTGCTATTTAACTCCTCTGGCTGAAGGGAGTTTAAAGAGAAGTAAGGCTTAAAGTGTATGAGTGTGTATATTTTAATAATAATTCTTTACCTCCCTCCAGTGCAGGACCACAGCATATTCAGAAAGAATGACTGCATTAAAAGTCTTTTCTTCCATGTTAACTAGAACCAATGGGCTCTTTTCTGACATTCTGTACCTCAAATTCTTTCGGCATACCTCAAATATTTATTGTGATTTTTTAGAAGACCTCACCATACACAGACACATTTTATCAAGTTTATACACTGCAATTAGAAAAGGCATTGCAACTATGACCATTAAAATAACTGAATAAAAAAATAGTCAAATGTGTATTTTGGACTGAGTGGTTTTGGTTTCGGTTAACTGCAATAACACTTTCTTTCAGAGCAGGAATTATGGGGAGCCATTTGAGAGCCAAAAAACATGTATCTAGTGCTTTAAAGTATCCTGAGTGTTCTCCAGCTGCTAGTCCAGAAGTGTCTCTCATTAATCACACAGCCTATCTGCCCAGCCTCTGTTGATGTCTTAGATTATATGTTGTGTATTCCTCTGATGCCCCTGCTTAGGCACCTGGGTTGCTCCTTTTCAGTTTAGTTTGCCCGTATAAAATAAGACAGGCAGGAAGGTCTGCTGCTCTATAAAGCCCAAAAGAGGTTTCAAGAGTCACTGATCAGCCTAAGAAATGTGAAGAGGCAGCCAAAATCGGTTTCAGTAATTTGGTACATTAGGAAAGTAGAGGATTTGTTCAGGAAGGCATTATACTGTGCTAGTGATGAATGGGAATCAACCTGCATCACTGAACCAGAATACACAACCCAAGTAGAAATGAAGTGTTGAAGCACCCCAGGTCGTGCGGTACCATTAGGAGAGGAGTTAATGAGAAAAATCGTGATACGGAGAAACATCAGGAAAAATTAAGTTGAAAAAATTATAAGAAATAAGGTCTGGCTGCAGTCTATCAGAAGCTGACTTTAAGCCTAAGGAAATGCACTTTATCTCCTAGGCAGGTGGCTCCAACCGAGCTCTAGAAGAAAAACTCTTAAGTGCAGATAGACTATTTTAAGAGCATATGAAAAGACAGAATAACTCCAGGAACAGCTTTAAGTTTTCTGTATTGACAGTGAACTATGAGATGCAGTTTAATGAATCAGGATGGCACCATAAAAACCTACTTTTCTTGTAACATTCGATGTAGTAATAAAATTAGATGAATTAAAGCGGAAACTATGGAATAAAAATAGGATGGCAGCAATTTTTGGAGGGATTTTTTTCTGAGTTCTTTATTCAAAGGAATGCATGCTAATGCCTGTTTAATACTGAAGTAAAAAAGAAACAAAACAATTGAAGCTTAAACAATAAAAAAAAATCAGCTTTTTAAAAAGTTTTCTTTTTTCTTTTTAGAAAGACAAATGATGTGTTTGACTGCTTTTATAGATCTTTTTCCAAGTTTATTTACTGCGAGCCTGATCCAGCATACACTGAAGCAACAGGGAATTTCACAAGACAACTGCAGTCTATGAAAAGGTATTATGACAAGATGTTTCATTCTCTACCACAAAATCCACATATTTCAATACAGCATTTCAAAGACAAACATGAACACAAAAACTCTAATTCTACCTAGGCTTTTGAATCAGTGGCAATGCTGTTTCTGGATACTTTAGAAACATATTTTCATATCTAATCTGAAAAAATCAAGTTCATATATGCAACAGTAGGAAGAATGTCTCAGAAACAGTGCATTACCCATATTTTTTAACTATTTAACCATTGTAACCATGCATGTCTGCCAATTACTTACAGAATGTCTATACTGTGTTACCTTTTCTAAGCAATGAAAGTTATGGCAGTTCACTGTTTTATTTTTCTGCTATGATGCTCTGGTTGGTTGGATGCTGGCTTCCTTCTGGAATATCTTTCAGATCTCACAAGAGCACCATGATCTTGCCACTACCCCAAGCCCTCAGCTGCAAACCCTGCCAGTCTGGGTCTTAGACATTTTAAAGAATTGTTTAATCGTAAAAACATTACAGGATCTAAATGGACACTTGTGTATCCAGCCTTAACACACTCAGTAAAGCTTTGCTTCACAGAATCTTTCCATAACACTGTAAACATTGGGGAAAAAGGAAAAAAAAAAGCCTGAAGTTACCCTGCTACTAATACAACTCATTCCCTTATAGAACTCTACCTGTTTCAGTCTCATACCTGCTTTTGCATTCATTTAGGAAATGTGCTTCAACTCCTACCTTAAATCAATTTTTAATTCCTGCAGAAATTGTTTCATTGGCTGTGACTGTGTTTTACCCAGAAAAATCCGATACACTACTCACAGATTAACCTGTTGTAAAGCATATTGCCCAATATTTCCCTAATCTTTCTAGTGGGCTGGATTTCAAAATCTACTAACCATAGATTGCAGGGTGATTGTGACAATCTTACTTTTTAAAAAAGTTTATGGAGTGGAAGTAAGCAAACCAATGCTAAGGAGGCAAAAGCAAGGAGATCAAGTGGGGTTTTTTGGCTCCTAATCAGTATTGCTGCCCATGCATGTACAGATAAGACTCAAAGACAAGGGAAGCACTACTGTACTTGGTCCTAAAACACACCCAGCCCCTACTGCATCAAATCTCCCTGGCACCTGGCAGCTTAGCAGGCTACCTTATTTCTATGGCAGTCACATACACAGTGGAAGGGCTGGTGCCTCTGAAAATGAATGACCCACTAAAATGTACCTAGTGTCATGACAGATTGTGTTTCTAATAAAGACGCTTCTATACTCTCTCAAAAACAAAACAACGGCCAAAAAAAAAAGAAAAAAGGGGGAGATACTGGGAAACAAGACTTCAGGGGTGTCCACTTCTTTCTTCCGTGCCTTTTAAACCTCAAAATTATTATCCTAATTTTTATCTGTTAAGTGGATTTTTGTTTGGTTAGCAGGTTGGTCATTTTTTGGCTGTTTTTTTTTTTTTCCTTGTTTTTTGGGGTTTTGGTGGGTTTTGGGGCAGGGGGGAGTTGTTTGTTTGTTTGTTTTTGTTTGAGGGCTTTTTGGGTTTCTTTTCCTTTTTGGGGTTGATGGGAGGGTGCCTGCTGGGGTAGGAAGGCAGAGGAATTACCACCACATTTTCTGCCATTATGTCCTGACCTGCTAGCGATGTTTTCCTCAGTTCACGTATACCTGATTCCACCAAACTTTGTTTAGTGTAAAAGGAAGAAGTTCAGAAACGAAGGTAGCCCTAGGACATAACAAACTACTTCCCTAAGAACGTGTAGAAAACCCAAAGCTTGCTGGACTCAGAGTCACACTATAGCTTGTGTGACTTGCACAACCTCCAGGGATGGTCAATGGCTTGTTCTTGAAAACAGGCACAGAGATCCTTCATATTTGCAGAAGAAATTTTCAAAACCTTAAAGTGAAATAGCATTTACTACAGGCATGGTCTCTGGCAAACATTGTAACCATGCTTCTGGTTAATCTTTCGTAAGTGCTAGACGGAGAAGTAGAATTGTTAAAAACAAGAAAAAATACCTCTGCTATTTAATTCTATAATTTTATACCAGCAACACTTGTTTTTATGATCTCTAGAAGCCATTTTAGAAGGTGTTTTTCCAAGGAAGACAACAAAAAAATAAAACCAAATCCCCCTTATTCTTACTGAAAAAACAAAGCTAAAAGGTCTGCTTTAGACTGTTACTTGTGCTTTCAGGTTTTTGAAAAAGCATTGAATGCTTTTAGTTAACATCATGAAGCCAACAGTTTGCCTATACCATTTGAGTTTAACCCTAAATCTTTCCAGGAAAAAGAAGGAAATTATATTTACCTCATAAGCCTCACACTACTTGGATAAAAATGCATTGTGAAGGGGTTAGCCAAGGAAGTGATTATAAAAAATGAAAAGACTAAATACAGCTTTAACACTAAATCACTTCGTTGGTTATTTATTATCAAAACCAATTTGAAATGAAATGTTATTGTATCTACAAAAATTAAACAGCAATTGCAGCCTGAACAGTGTTCAATACAGTAGGGAATTCTAAGGTATCTCTATTTTGAGCTACAAATACTAGCAACACATTTTGAAATGTGTGGTAAATTGCTGTTAATCAAGGTAAACCAAGCTTTGCGTAAGAATCCCTTTCGGAAGTAAGTAAATAATTCAGTTTTATTTTCCATCTAAATTTTGAGGACATAATTGTTTGAAGTCAGAGCATCGAAACTTCTCATAAAGCGATGAATCAAACGCATACCTTTTTCTTTTTTAGGGAATAATTTAAAATAGTGTTAAATAATAGGCATAAGAAAAAGCAGTTCAGTTCAAGGAACGTGGCTACAAGATGAATGAGACGTTACTAATAATGGTGCTGTCACAGTTAACAATTTTACTGCTTACTAGAGGCATGGCCAGTTAGGCCAGAATTACTTACGAGCACAGTGGTATTTTTATTTGCCACTCAGCTGGTGGAGGAAAATGCAAGCCTTTTAATGAACTATGAAATCAACCAGTAAAACGCTTGAGCTTATGAGACAGGCTGACTAGCATCAAGGTGATATATCATACATGCAGGGTGCTGTTCAGTCTACTATGGTACAGTGAACTCAGCCTGCAAAACTACAGCATCCGCCAGCAGGCACTTACCAATAAAAGCTTTCCAAGGCAAATGAGGGTGTCTGAGGACAGCTTTAAAATACTTTATTGCTCTTAACTTCGCAGAAAGCACAGCAGGGGCTGGAGAAAGGGAAGGGATTTTCATTTCTCTTCTTTAGTGACTCCACACAAAATTTGGTTCCCAACATAAATCAGATCCTCCTTCTAACTACCAGCCATTTCTGTGAAAGGAAGTTCTGGCTGGGTTCTTTCTAGCAGAAGCATCTATATTACTTAAAAATACAAAGAACATTCCTATTACTTAAAAATACACAGAAAATTCCTATTACTTAAAAATACACAGAACATTCCTGAACACATCCTTGATGTTTTGATCAGGCATTTCTGTCGTAGTCTCATATAACTCAGTGATTACAATATACAAGAATTATGGGTTAAAAATATCACAATTGTTTTTTGAATAAGTACAGTCAGGTTAATTGTACATTAATATAGCCAGCATAAAATTATCCTCTGATACCAGAGCACAAGGAAGAGGCAGTGAACAGATTGCATCACCTAGTTTTTTCCTTATACATGAATTCTATCAGACAAAATATAAAGCAAGCAAAGGAAGTTTAAACCCTCAGTCTTTACGAACTCATAAACCATGTAAAAATATTCAGGGAAGACAGAGCTTCCTGGGCTAGTCATAGTAACGATAGGAATCACAACAGGTTATGAAGCAAAGGCAGAGGACAGATGATACAATAAACAGTATAAAACTGACAAATTTCAGAAATAGCCTTCTTGAGATGAAACATCACTTTAAGCAACTTACACGTTTAAAGATAAGCATGCTCAGGAGTAGATAAGCATATGAAAACTTGAAAGTTTCTATCAACAGGTATGTCAGGAGGGCTTCAGCTTCCTGCTAAAGCTCTTACACTTTTCCTAAGCCAAAGAAAGCGTAACCAACAATCTGGAGGGCATGTTTGGGTCAATGAATGGAGAGAATGGAAAGAGAATGCACAGATTCAAGCCTTTTTATCAAAGGCTGTTGATGATGCCTTGACTACCCAATAGGTAACAACACTGTCAAACCATGCAACGTTACCATACAAAATTCAGTGCAGAATTGCTCTGTATTTTTCCCTGCTGACCAACACCTATCCATAGCTCAGTTTTCCATCTTTAAAAGAAGGGAAACAGGGCACAAAAGAATCCCTAATCTAAGAGAAACATTCGAGAACCTTGCACATGTTAGATTTGCTTGGTTGGGGGCTGGACTGGGTGGAAAAGTGTGAGCAGAGGTGTAAAATAAAGAACAGAAACTTCTTCAAAGAGATGTCTTTCCATTTTAAATAGAGATATTTTGAGAATTAACACCACTAAAATAAAACTAAGTATAGGACCTACCTAAGAAATATGGATCTATATACACATAATGGACAAATAGCTCATGACAGATGCTAAGTAGAGTCAATGCATCTGTAAGCCAGCCTTTAATTTAAATTCTATTTCTGATGTAGCATATTAAGTTACTCCACGCTTACAGTTTTGGTTTGACTTTTCTCTGTTTTACAGACCCCTTCTCGAAGTTTCTCTACAGATGTGATGAGAGACTGTTTGCTTGAAAAGGCCAAAAAAAGTGCTCGAGTGGAGTGAAGTCAACTGTTACTTCACTTGTACAGGCAAAAAGGAAATGCATGCAGGGGAGAGGAAATTACAGGAAATACAAAATATTCTTCAAAAGTCACACACTGAGATGAGAAATACTCCAAGTAGTCAGAGCAGTTGGATTTCGCATCATCCAGTGTTTGGACAATATATAAAGTGTCTAAGGTCCATCAGTATGAGCCCCAAGATCTTAGTAAAAAAATCTCACTACTAGAATTATTAACTCTCAATCCCACCCTGGACATCCACTTCCTTTCAGATATCTTGCTGTGCATGCTATCAAAGAAAGACCACCAAAACAGAGGGTATTTTTCCTAGAAGGAGAGAAGGTTTTCTAAAGCTAAGCAAACATTTTTACAGAGAAAATATGTATCATCATGATATATTAGCTATTGCAATGTAAATATATGGATTCAGTGCTTGTTTTGAGTGACAACTGAGTTCTTTGCGAACTGCACAACAGAATTCCTTTGATGCCCCGCTGCAATTAATTATTGCAACAGTGGAAAAAAAAAAAATCTCAAAGCTCCAGTCCTCCTTGTTGAATTATTACTATTTTTGTTCAATGGAACAAGATCCTTAGGTCCTTATTTAAAAAAAAAAAAAACAACTTTACATGTGGCATTATAGAATCTCATTCAGTGGCAAATGTTTATTTTGAGCATTAGAACAAAGGGATCAAAGACATGAAGTGTACTTGTGCTTTGAAATGTGGCCATAAAAGTGGTATCATTATGGCCAATGCTTATTGTATCTCAATGAGCAAATGTGCTTGATTTACATGGTTTTTTTGTTTTTTTTTTTTTTAATTCCAAAGTAAACTCAACAAGGGAGGCTGTTATGTAAATGTGCACTACACTCAGCAGTGGCACAATGGCTTTAGAACAGTCACATTGGAAGATGGGTATGTAAAAGAAAATGTTAATTTGGGGAAATAATCACGAGAAACATACTCTCAAACTAGTATGACCTTTTGTACAGACTGGTAGAATATTTTGCAACAGTATGTTTTTGTTTCCAGTGTTTTCGGATAAGAAAACTGAAGACCATATTCTTGCTTTAGTATGAGAGAGCTGATATTGCCCCAAAACATTTCATCAACTACAATGGCTGCAGTTGCCTTAAAAAATTCACAGGACTGGCATCTGTTATGAACAAGACAGGCAGAGAGACAGGCACCAGAACAGAGACTGATAAACACCCAGAAAGAATGGAGATCTGACTTCTTGGAGAAAAAACAGTGCCTAGAAGCTTGAGGAAGAGTAAGAAAATTGCTCAGTGTGAGGTGAAAGAACACAGATAATTATTGCTAGGTTTTGTTTGGTATTAGTTTCGTAATGTTTCATATTAGTTTGTTTCTAACAATGCTAATAATTGGATTCATATAGTGATGTGAGATTTTATGACCCAGAGAACTGCAAATTTTGCAGTTTGCTTTGGACAAACAAAAAGGAACATATGAGCACAAAAGAATTTATAGCAAATTAAATAGTTTATTTAGTTACTTTATGATGGAAACCCATAGCAGCACAGAAGCTATAAAAATGATCATGTCAAGGGGTGAATAGCTCTCATGGCATCAGTTAAACAGTAGGTATGTTCTTAGAAGGAATACTACTAGTCTCTCCTTTTTACAGATTAAACACATGCATGTTTTTACTTTATGCCTAAGTGGTTATATCAACACTGCAGAAAGCTTACAAGATTCTGAGTTTCTCAAGCAGTGTCTACCTAGGAATACACCAGCTCACCTGCTACCTGAAAGTCCTCCACATCAGCTGAAGGACCTTGGCTGGCCACCAGATTTGTGCAAACTGATCCTTTCTCTGTTCCATTGCAAACTATCTGCAATACCAAACTGTATATTGTGTCCATTTTCTCTCTTAACTGCACAAAGACAAATCTCAGAATGTGCAAGCAGTCATGTATGGATGTTGAGGAGACTCATCATACTGTGTAGAAAATAAATTGTGCAAATGCTGAAGATCTCTGCACTCCATGCTAACGCAGTAATTGCATTGCCTTGTATCCTTATGCTCCCTCTAAAAATAGCTCATGGTTAGATAGAGTCCAAAACTGGAGACCAACATGCTGCTGACACAAGATGAAGACTCTCAGCTCTCCGCTGGTTTATCATTGACATCTGTCTCCTGATGCAACATCAAATTACTTGGAGAATCAACAGTGCTGTGCTCTGATTTTGTTTAGCAGCAAAACACACACATTACCATTTCTCGTGTTTGGTGATGGGACTGTTTCAGCCACATCCTAAAAAGCTAGAAATGACCATCTGAATTTGAAACTTCCCACATTTGAGATACGTATTAGAAGAACAGACTCTTTATTCAGTCACTAAAATAGGTACTTAAAAGGAGGCCGAAGAAATGTTCTTCTCCTTCAGGTGGTAATCAGGGGAGATTACACAAATTATTATTTAATACACAAAGAATAACATGCCTTAATTTGATACACTACTGCTCCACCTAGGACAGGGGTACACTGTTCAACAGTCTTTTGATATCAACTCCACAGATACTCTAAACAGAGATTCTGCTGACCCTTGGATCTGAGTCATCCTAGTCACCTCCTGTAAGACAAAGCTTACTAACTCGGGCTGGGCACCACATAGCACTGACTTCACTGCTGGCACCACAAAAATGCTGCATTGACCAGTGTGTTCACGTGAGCACCACCTTGAGGTACTCGAGTGCTCTGCTGACAAAAGCAAAAGCATAGGTCTTGCCCTTCCATCTCTCTTAGACCACAAGAAAGAACAGCACCTGGCTTCTTCTGGATTACACTGGGATTGCTGCATCTGAGAACAAAAAAGGAAGAGGGAAGAAAAGGGCTCAAGAACTGTATACATTTCCAGTCACACTGAGCACATTTCTCTGGGGACAAGGATCTGTTTCCTGAGAATTGAAAGTTTTTTAATCTACTCCTTCACTGTTTGTAGGGGGGAAAAAAAAAAGTCACCACAACAACATATGGATTTCTTTTCTTCTACAGCTGTCAGAAGACTGCAAATAAAACTCCTGTCATTTTCTCTTTATTACCAACATTAGAGCTCTCACTGTAGCTGCATATCTGTAGGACTTTTCTGGAAGCTCAGAATAAAATGGATGCATTTCAAAGCTAACTACAGTCTATTTATAATCCAACTGAATGCACCTTCTCATCTGCAGAGGGTTTGTGAATTCATATTCAGTATAAAACTGCAGGGGCTGTCAACCCTTTCCAACAGATATCCTTAGTGTTATTCCTCTGTTCTCTCACAACAATTGTGCTTCTTGCAAAAACAAAATCCTAAGTAATAACAAAAGTTTCAACACTACATGTCCAACTCATCACACCCAAGTACATTCTATATTGTGGAAGTTTCCACAATGATTCACAGGAAGAGGAACTTAAAGCAAAGATTCTTTATTGGTTTAAGTATGATGCTGCTTTGTGATGACGGTATATAATTACAAGTATGTTCATAGTTACTTTGAGAGAATCAAAGGCTAGAGAGAAATTGACTTTCTACCAAAAATCCTGTTAACAGAACCTGAATACGAATATACAAAAGATATTTTTAGACCTCTCATGATGTTGAAGCTCATGATTCATTAATATTTTAACCTTCCAGCCTGGAATATTTTATGTTCCTCTTTTCATTTAGTACCTGAGTAATCACTCGAGTCATTTGAGTGAATACACAGGTATCCATACATGTTTAGGTTTCACTGATTCAACATTCAAAAGCATGCAACTTCCTGGAAGAGAAAACTGTTGTTGGAATACATCAAAAGTAATTTTATATTTTGTCTTTCAGACAAGTTTGATTTCTTCTTATCTTACACATTCCAGGAAATAAAAAACTTTAAGAAACAAAACAAAATAAAAAAATAAGCACTCTCTTCCCTCCATTTTTCAACAAAGCTCAAGCTGAAGACAGGAAGCAAAACATCCAGTATCTTATAAAACCTTAAAGAGATTCCCTTTCACTTCATCAGGATGGGATTTCATGTCTCTTGCCTTTATGAAAATAAGAATACTATTAAACTAAATGCTAGATATAGAAAATATTTTCATTTGTGAAGAATTTTTCTATGTTCTTAAGATTAACTTCAATTGGAAAAAGATTACTTTTAAGTAAAACCTTTTATTTGGGCAGTAGAGATATTTTTGCTTCTTACTGAATGTTTCATTTCATTAGTTTCCAAAGATCATTCCTCTCACTTGGTAGTTTTCTCACCTGTACAATTCACAAGACAGTTTGCAACTCAAACTTGGGCCAAGATTCTCAGATATGTTCAGCTTCATTTCAACACCAAATATTAACATGATTATCACACTGGGGTCTGATCCCTTTTAAAAATCAGACCTGACAGCATAAGCGAAATCCTTGGCAACACTGGTCAGCTTCTATAAAAGAGCTCATCACATACCAGCTGCTCTAGGGAACTCTTCTCTCCTAGATATAATTGAACAAAGACTTTTGAAGCAGCAAGCAATTACTGACCTATACAGGGAAAGTATTGTGTGAATAAACTGTAAGTACTGATAATTAAAAGTCAAATCCTGATACTACTGTAATCTTTATAAATTTCCGTTTACTTCAGCAGGATTGAGATTCTGTCATACTACTATAAATAAATTCAGACATTTCTATTTTCTCATTTCTAAAAATACACAGAGATGGTAAAAAATGGGTTGCAGTTATGACCCCACCCAGCCCCACCGCTGGAAAGTCTTCTAAAATAACATTATGTCAATGACAAAGGCATTCAGCAAAAAAAACACAGACTGTTTACATCTGCATACACATACACTTCTGCAAACTGCATCGTGAAAGACATTATTTTCAAGGTAAGGTTCATGCAGAGGTAACTGCATGCTTTTTGAAGATGCCAGTTTGGACTCCTTCCATTATCTGCAACATGTTAAAAAGGTTTGAACAACATTCTCATTCTATTCAGTGGCTTCTCTCCAAACAGAAATAATGTTCTTAAACAAAATACCATAATAGCTTTACAAAGTGTTTTCGAGGAGTCACAAACACTGGTCAGGATGTGAAGGATCCAAATGAGGCACATTAAAAATGCATGCAGTTGTCCTTTCTGCTAATGGCTTGCTAGAGCTCAGACATCCTAGTTGGCTCTCAAAAACTGTTACAGATACTGTGTTCAGAGGACGTTTATTCTCCCACCTCGGTTAGGCCTTTTTTGTGGCCTTAATGCCTTGTAGAAACTGTTCTGCTATTTTCTCCCAGTTTATACTTTTTGATTTCTCAGGGAGTGTATTATTGAGTACCTTGACATTTGGAGAGGACAACAAATGCCAGCATCAATTCTATTGTTATTTTCTAGGAAGTCTTTAGTGTTGATTTTGGTTTTCTAAGCATATTGAATTACACTTCAAATCTTACCCAAACATGGATAAGAAGACAAAAACCAAACTAGCATGCTGCTGCCTTCTAAATAAGTGTGAAGGAAATGCACTTGTAGTATTTCCCTAATGAATTCCACTATCATCAGGAAGAGGTTGCTGTTTTGGTTTGAAGGCTTTCAAACTTTGTGCCTACAAGTTTTCTCATGCACTTCAAACGGGATTTCTACATGATGCAGATTTTCAGTCTGGTTAACTGTTAATGGCTCAGACTACCAGCTAGCAACTTCTGTGAACAGTCCAGCCTCAAGTTACTTCAGCACTGGTTTTCCACTTCTTGGAAGGCTTGCTTCACTTGTTATGTTAAAAGAAAAGATCAAAATAAGACCTCTCATCTTCACCTCTCTCCTTTGGTTTATGTTAATAACTCCTGTGAGGTGACAAGTCCTGTACTAACTCTGATGACTGGAGAATTTAGCTTAACATATCAAAATAAATGCTCAAACCCCACATCTTCTTTCTTGAAGGAACGAAACAAGACTTCCCTGGTAATGCAGAATCAGATGATAGACAAAGAGAATTTTTTATCAGAGAATTGAAAAAAAACCTCATGTGCAGCCTCATTATTAAGTATCTGAAGTTTTGATACTGTGGCTGTTAAACCTATTTAAATGTAGTGGGTGTGAAAACACTAACATTATTTACATCTCACAAACTGAAATGCTTTCAAGTCTTAAAAGTGACTAAACTCTCAATTCTAGCAGTAAAACACAAACAAGAAACCCATCTTACGATGCAGATTTTATTTTAAGATGTGATGTAAATATATAACCATGAATTATATCTATTTTTCCCTGTAAAGAAAAAAAATATTAAAAGCTATTCTGTTAAGCATTTTTTTAATAACAGTTTGTGGAGACCACTTATGAAAACAAAATTCTCTCTACTTATCTACTGCATCGTGCTCAGAACACACACTGTGACCAAAGCTATAAAAATCAAAAGAAACCTGTTCAGAGAAATATTTAAAATGATTTCAAACTTGTAAAGCAGTCAGGTGCCATGCCATATAAATTGACACAGAAATAACAAACACTCCAGGTTTTACCTAAAGGGTCAAGAGAACTTCCCACAGGGCTGACCATATGCTGTACTTAATTTCATGGCCCACTTGAAATACTTTAAATAAGTATTTTACTTCTCAGAAAATTCTCCGTCTACCAAGATATGCATTAATTTTCATTATAACAAAGTGTTCTTTATGCATCTGAATTCTGTACACTGACTACTGGATACAACACAAGTAGGACACTCCTCCCACCAAATCCCACTACTCAGCAGGTATTACAGTGACAGTCTTCTTTGGGTGTTTTTGGGTTTTGGTTTTTTTCTGGTAACTTAACTAGGCTTCTTGCCCATTTACCTTCAAAGCTGCTGGTTTGCAGTGGCAATATATGATGGCAATGCTAGCAAGGTACGAAAGGTAGCTCCAGGGCATCACGAAGAAGTAACTTGTTTCTACAGGGAAGGTGTTTGTTACCCACTGTCTGTCAGAGGCCCTAGCTGAAAATCCTCTAAGAGTTTTGATGCCCAAGCAGCAGCACTGGAAGCTGTCCGTGTTAATGCAGTTTATCAGTCATCTCCTTTCTTGGTTTCTGTGTGTTACATATTAAAGACTTCCCAGACGAGATGAAAGATAATCACAGAGGGCTGCCTTTTGCCTACTAATGTAAATTGCAACAAATGGGCAATCTAGAGAGATTCAGCTCTCTAGGCTGAACTTACTCCTTCTGACCATCCCCCTGAGCATCTCCAGCACAACTTTTCCTGGTGTTTGAGTAATAATAGGTTACCTTCTCCAAGGTTGTATTTTATTTATAACCAGGATGACAGTCATATGCATCCTGTGAGGCTCACTTTCACTGCATGTGATGCTTTCCTACGTTTCTTCAAAGGAAAGAGCACAATTGTTATCCCCCCACAAGTGCAAAGTCTATAGCGCTATCCACTGCAGGATGAAATGATGAGCTTTGACAGCTAAGTGCAGTCTGACATTCCCCATAAACCATTACTTGATTCTAAGCAGTCTCTCCACACTCATCCACGCCTTCCTTCCAAGGCTCTCCTTTGAGAGAGCATTATTAGTTTCTAGAATTGTGTGCATATTTTTATGGCTGGGATATCTATTCCAAGCAGACTTAGTCTATCCTCACCTTCCTCTTGTCATTGTGAGTAGAGGTTCTGTTGCCAGTTGGAATCGATTTGCTATGAAAAGATGTACACACCCTAGGATCACCATGATTCTATTCATATGTCTATTACTGACATTAAAGAGGTCAACTCATAAGCAGAAGAATGAATGACATTTGTACCATATAAAAGACCACATCAATTATATATGGATACCAGTGAATCACATGCCAACTTCAAAGCTTCCAGTAAAGTGGGTTTATATAGAATCATTAAGGTTGGAAAAGACCTCCAAGACCATCGAGTCCAGCCTTTGACTGAACAGCACCATGTCAACTAAAAAAAGTGCTAAGTGCCACACTCCAGTTCCTTCAGCTGCTCCTCATAATGTTACTCTCCAGACTCTTCACCAGCTTTGTTGCCCTTCTCTGGACTCACCCCAGCGCCTCAATGTCTTTCTTGTAGTGACAGGCCCAGAACAGGGCACAATTCTCAAGATGCAGCCTCAGCAGTGCCAAGTCCTAGAGGACAATCACTTCTCTAGTCTTGATGGCTACACAATTTTTGATAAAGGCCAGGATGACATATTCAACATTTCATGAAAACTACTTGCTTGAAGGTAGTAAACTGGGTTAGGAGCTCTGCTACACATTTTTTTTACTATTAGCAAATACATGCTTTTCCATACACTTGCCTAGTACAGAGAAGTCCCTGTATCAGGAGTTTCAAAAACAAGAAGTCGTTTTCCAGTGATCTGACTTTTCGAGACTACTTCAACACAGTAACGAATATGCAGTTACAGCTCATGCAGACATGCCAACCCTATGCAGCCAAGCAGCTGCTGCCAATGGTGCAAATACAGCAGTGAAAAGGGATGCTTGGGCCAGCAATAAAACTTTCCGAGAGGCATCTCCCTTTAACTAAGCTGAAAAAAGACTTTTTTTCCTGAGGAAAAATATTCCTCAGAGGATGATAGGAATGGTAAAAGAGCCATTACAAAGAATTCTAGTTGGCTTTTCAGTTTCTACATACCAATCTCTTCACTCTTCTCAGTATTAACTCTTACTCAGCGTTATGTCTTACGTAACAAAAGGCAAACTATCCGAAAAACAAGGACAAAAGAGAGTACTATACTGCTGAGGCAAAACAGCTTCAAGATATGCAATACCATAAAGCATTTTTCCACACTTTTATTTCTGTTCTTTCCAAAAACTAATTTAAGAGTATAGCGTGTAAATGAATTCTTATTCATGAATCTAGCATACAACAGACTTGGAAAACAAAAGAAAACATGCAAATCCACTGAATTTCCATATTAGTTCCCCAGATCACAGGAGAAGCTGGGTTTGTGGTGACACTTGATTTCACAGGTAAACATCCCCTACTAATCAGAATGAGAGGTGATCTGATGAAAACAACTAAAAAGAAAGTGTTAAGTACTGCTTTGTATGTGTATGCACTAGGAACAATCCAGCCTTTACTCAGGATAAAAATTAATTCCCCCTTCTATAACAAGTTATCCCAAGGAGCTACTCCTGTATAGCCTCATGGTAACACAGAAGCTGACAAGTGACTGAAGATTTCAAGGTTCAGGAGAATCAGGTAGTTTGTTGTTGGTGACTAACAAAGGCACAACAATTCCTTGCTAGGCAAATGTAGACAGTCTGCTGTCACTTCCTATCCTGGCTACAAATATTCAAGGAATTGCTGGCACAGAGGAACCTACCCAAAAAACTCCTGGCTTACTTGAACAGGTGACTGCAAGCAAACTGTTCATTGGGAATGTTCATCCAAGCGCCTCATCTGATCTCTGTATATAGATAAATACTTGAGAATGCTAGCTGTTAGAGGCTAAAGCAGAACTTGAATATGTGTAAACATTTTAATGAAATACATGTTCTCATTCCAAAGACCAAGGAATTATTTTGAACATAGACACAATCATAGCATCCATCCTGAAAAAACAACCTGAGTGGCTTCAAGCAAGCTTGGTACAGCTTAGATGTTTTGTACTTGCAGAGAGAAAATGGGCTGAAAACATCTTGAAATTGAGACATGGTTTTTTGAAAAAAGGTCCTTAAGAGTATGTCTTACACGTGCAGACACCACAATCTGTGCTAGTCCAAGAAAGGACAATCTGCACATAGTCAATTTTATAAGGACTGAACATTATTTAATAAAAAAAATAAAAAAGAAAGTAAGTGAAGGATAACAATATAACAATAGTTAGCAGTATATGTAGCAGTGACAAATTGCATTTAGTGGCAAAGAGCAATGAATGGAAGGCATTATTCTGCAGCTGAATTTCCTGCATAACCACAATCTGAATTGGTATTTTCAACATTTTTCTAGAAACTGGAGTGTAACCATCTCACTGTAGACAGAAAGTTTTAATTGTGGGTGGCAGAAGATACTTATTGCTATCAAACATATCAAAATACAATTTAGAGAAAAAGAATACTATGTCAAGGCAAATCAACAAATGTTTATTTCTTCTGTGACTCAGCTAAAGAAATTTGCTGAGATGAAATTGCAATTTTATCGTGTCTTTTAATTTAAAGACAGCTAATGAATTGTAATTGACATTATTCTACAGAAATCACAGAAGCGAAAATGTCAAAAAATTTCGTCAGTTATAAAATTAAAGAAGTCTTCTAGTAACAAAAGAATGAGACAATGCTCATATCTCTTTCAATTGCAATTTTCTGTCTCTAATGTGTTGAGCATCCCTGTAAACAGTACAGGGATGAAACAACTTGTGAAACAAATGAAACAACTTCATTTGGAAGAACATCTTTCCCCCTTACAGTCTAAGAATTTTCTTGGACACATGCAAGAGAAGAAAGCTCTTTGCATTCAAACTATATCTGTACCTGACAGATTCCAATTTCAAATGCAAGGCAGAAAGAAGATGCTCTGCTAACAAAACTGCTTGAGTTTGCCTCTTCACTGGTTGAACACTCCCAGGATTAGAGATGTCAGCCATCAGTGTCACCCCTTGGCCACCCCCAGCCCTTCCAATGCCACTAGAGGGCAAGCAAAGCACCAAGAGCTCCCAACGCTCAGGTCTCCAGCAGCAACCTTGGCACCACATCTGCACTAAGACTGATCTGGACACGTCAGAGGGATAAGAGCAACAAGATGGATGTAAATGTAGCTTAAGGCTAATTGAGTAGGAAATATTATTAGGAATTTTGTTTACAGAATTATTATTGTTTTTATTATCATGTTTTAACTGTAATGAAGTACAACTTGTACAACACAGACAATTATAGACATAAGAAAATCTAAAAAGGTAACTATTTAAGCTTTGAATCTAGTGCATCATAGTTGAAAAGAATAAGCATCTATGTATTATTAATAATAGCTGCATTGAAGACAGAAGACATGAGAGTACAATTATATTTTAAATTATCATGTTTCTTCTGTTCTATGGGTACAAGATTGATATTTGTGCTAGCACCCATTCAAGTTCAGAGTTTTGATTTCAGGGACAAGTCTAATCTGACTTCTGACACCTCAGGTGCCCTGAGGGATGTTCTTAGGCAACTTGTAAAATGCTGCTTTTGCTCCTATCTGTCTTGCCACAATAGAAGGCTATAGAAATTTAAGTGACATTTTGGCACCTCTCTTGCAAACATTTAAAATGCTGTTGGATAACATGTCCTCATTTAATCACCATACCTCTATAAAAAACAGCACAAGTAAAGGAAAAGGAAAAAAAAAAAAGAAAAAGAAAAGATTTACTATTTTTAATAATTGGTCTTCTCCTTCATTAAGCATTTAAGCCAGGCCACTCTTGCATAAGACATCATGAGGAAGAATTTTATGATTATTTCTTTTTCCTTCACGATCTAAAGCATTTATACTGGGAAATTTCAAATTTTCCCTCTACCAGTATAATACAGAGTTTCACCTCCCAAAAGTTAACCTATAGCCATCCTTGCTGGTATGGCTCCTCTTCCTCAGCATTAAAAATCAATTAGGGAGAGAGTAATTGGTACTGTTAATGTAGATATTCCTAGCTTTCCTTTGGTGAAGATATTTGTCACATCACAAACAGGAATGAGCCGGCAGTTGCTAAAACCCTGTTGGCTTTTCAACATAATCAGAGTTGTCACATCCTATAGCTGCCCTTGTGTTAAAATAGTAGCACATTCAATTACAGTGTTACCTCTTGGACACCCAAAAAGAGTATTTTTTGCTAGCTTCTTTATCAGTTTTAGCTTGAAAAATAGTACCGAGGTTCCTTTCTTATCGCAAAGACTATTTTAATCTCTCAGTAATTAGTGGCTGCATAGCTACTTCCCCATCCTTCCTAGGTAAGATGAAAAGAGATGAAAATTTGTATAGAGAATATAGATCTTCATTAGAGCTGCAAACTGCTCAGATAAGAAGAGAATTTTAAAAGGAGAAGAATCATGTTCGCTGTGTATACAAACATACTTGAGAATACCTTAAAATGGAGGTGGATGAGAGTTCACACCAGGAAAAGATTATTTGTCTTCCTGTATGGTATTACAGTCCTTGACGGAAAAGATGCTGTACTTCTGGCCTGCCCAACTAATCTTGCTGGGACAGCCCTACCTCTGAAAAGGGCTGAATTCTTATTCTCCATAGCCTTTGCACAGGCAGATGTGACAGCAATAAAGAGCTGACCTGTGTGGGAGGTTTTTACTTAACAAGAGGTGTTGAACAGAAGTTCAGTGATTTCTAGATGCACACCTCATTTTGGCACAATAGTTCCCACAGGTAAAGACTATATAATTTTTATGTATCCTAATAAGCTCTTAGTGTGCATCCATATACTCCTCCTACACAGCTGCACTGACCCTGATCTAAACTTGGGTATCTGGACATTCACCTCATTTTGTAAACCACCAAACTGGATTCTATAACCTGGGTTTCAAGAGTTGAGTTAAAAACAACCAACTTTCACTGCACTTAAAGAAAGGGCTTAAGTGGGGGAGCAGAATAAACCTTAAGATTAAAAAAAAAAAAAAAAAATAAAAAAGCAAAGAAACCTCCAGTTTTCACTGAAGTGAACCAAAGTGGCAAAACATAGCCAATGTGAATATTAAAGGAAAAAAAAACCAAAAAAAACCCCTGAAGTACAGCCTTTCCCAGAAAATGAAAAGAAACAATATGGCAAGATTGCCATGTAATTTCTGAAAGCAATCCTTTCCCATGTTAGCCTTTATCAACCTTTCCTGTAGCAGAATCTTGACCTCAGTCCAATAAAAAGGCTTATAGTAGTAACAACGAGCTAAATATATTTCCACTTCATTTTTCTGTTCCTTTTTTCTTCCCAGTACCTATATAAAAGTAACAGACACAGGATGTCTATCCCTCCTTTCCACTCAAGCTGTGATAAAGGACTTTTTACACAGTCTAGCCTCACTGCAGGTCAAGAGAACTCAGACAGCAACAGTACTGTTTCTGCTAGGACAGGGATTCCTGCGGAACCTGACAGATGTCTTCCTGCTCTGGCTAGAGGGGTTTGCAGGAAGATAGCCTGCCTTGTCCTGGTGAAACTCTCACCAGGATCCAATTTACCAAACACTTTCAGGATCAATGAACAGTGTGGGGTTTTTCTCCCACTTCACAGTTTTTTTCCATTTTGGGGGCAAAATCAGTTTTTTGAGTTCCTAATGGATGAACATATACTTTTTTCAGCATGCACATACGTAACAAAATTACATTCATAAAAAAAAACTTCCCAAAAATGTCAAAAAATTAAAGATATTATCTTGAATTACCCCACATGTAGCTTTCTGTTATTTTGAAGATGACATTATGAAATACCATTCAAAACATTTTTTTTTAAAAAATGTTCATAATTTTCTTAATATTTCCAATAACTTTTTTATGCAGTCACTAATACTGGCCAGCCCTAACACAGCTTACAGATCCACAAAAATGATGAATGTAACAGGGGGAAAAAAAAGGAGTAAAGTCTGTATTTAGAGTGTCTTTGGAGCACCCTCTCCAAACAGGTGTCTATCTAACCCCCTGGATCACCAAACAAGTACAAACTCTTGGACAGCCTGACAACCTTCAGGGAATTGCTATTTACAGATAATTCACAAATTAATTGAGTCTCAACCTAAGTGAATCACAACTCTTGCATTCTCTTTCCAGTATATCTAAGAAATATGACCATATCACTTAAACCTTAGTGATGATGAAAGTGCTCCTAGCACTCAAGTCCAAGGTGGAACTAGCTGTGCTTCACTAATCCCTAAGGTATTTTCTCTGCTATAAATTTAACACTTGCATGACTCTAGGGGTTTCAGTGACACATATAAGCTGGCTGTATTTAAGCAGTACTTAACAGCAATGCCAATAAATCAAAAGTGAAATTTCAGCAGAGCTGAATGCAGAAGCATCCACATCTCCAGACATGTGTCTTAACTATTAATAATGTTCATTGAAATCTTAATTTCCCCAGACTGAAGCAGAGTCAAGCAAACATAGGAAACAATAATGCTATCGGACATGCATGACCTTTCTGATTAAAGCAACTTGTCTTTCTTAGAGAAGGCAGCCACTACAGCTCATTAACAGCTTTGCACTCTATTCTTCAAAATACTGTATCGACCAACTCATATTCTTTATTTCTGGTGGCATTTGGAAATATTTCAATTTCCTCTTGAAGTTAATGAGAGACGAGGGGTATTCAGTTGTAGGTCAATAAACATGGATGTTGCCCACCTCTTCCTACAGAACATTTTGGGCCTTTTCCATTTCCATTGCTCTGCCTCCTCCCATTCTTGAAAAACAAACAAACTTATTATTAAAAGGGTAACAGATAAAAACTTTTTTTTTTTTTTTACATTGAACACAATTATCAATGTGATTCATATAAATTTATTGCACTTGAAAAGAACCAATCATGTTACTGTCATAGGTGCTGTCAGAAACCCCAGGACAGAATCAGAAGCCCAAGACAGAGATGATAAACATTGCTGCTTTCACTAACTCAGCTTTCATATCTCAGTTTCAAAAACACACCATTGATCACAGACCAGGAATCTCAAACATGGAACATTAACCATGGTTGTACAAAACTCATTTTGAAACTCTAACTTTTCATAACATAGATTTTTAAGTATATACCAAATAAATCTTTTATCAATGTACTGCACAAAAGAAAACACACCAGCTCTCAGAACATCAGTGTGTATCATCTAATAGCGCTATATTCGTTTCAACAACTGACTAACCTTTCCACTACAACTCCTACGACACCAAAGAGCTAAAATTTTAAGAACATTGGCACAGAGATTGAATTCACATCAATCATATGAATTTCTACAACCTTGTTGCCATCAGCATCCTCTGCTGCATCAAAAGTAGCATGATCAGAAGGTCGAGGGAGTGATTCTGCCCCTCCACTCTGCTCTCATGAGACTCCACCCAGAGTGCTGTGTCCAGCTCTGGGGTGCTCAGCATAGGAAGGACATGGACCTGTTGGAGATTTCAGAAGGGGGCCACCAAGTCGATCAGAGGGATGGAGCACCTCTCCCATGAGGAAAGAGTTGGGGCTGTTCTGTCTGGAAAAGAAAAGGCTATGGGGTGACCTAATTCCTTCCACTACCTGAAGGGAGGCCATAAAGATGGAGACAGAATATTTACCAAGAGCATTTAGTGACAGGACAAAGAGGAATGGGATCAAACTGAGTATAGGTTTAGATTAGGTATTAGGAAGAAATTCTTTACTGTGAGGGTGGTAAAACACTGGAACAGGTTGCCCAGACAAGCTGTAGATTCCTCATCCTTGAAAGTGTTTAAGGCCAGGTTGGAAGGGGCTCCAAGCAACCTGATCTAGTGAACGGTGTCCCTGCCCATAGCACGGGGGTGGTACTGGATGATCTCCAGGGTCCTCTCTAACCCAAGCCACTCTATGATTTAGAGATGCTGTGAAACTCACAATATTTTTCTGGGGGAAAATCTAACAAAAAGTTGCATTTGAAGCCTACAAAAATTAAATAAAATTTGTTTTCTAGCACAAACAGAACTACGTACATGTAAACTCACGTGAAAATTAGATATGCTGTCATGGATATTAGCTTTCCCTCTTGTACGAAGTTTAGTTGCCTGATTACATCCAGGGTTAATGCAGAACAGCTACATACTGAAAATGTAGAGATCTATTTGACTCTGACAAAATAAGAGCTATGGAAATGCTGTAAATACAAAGCTATTGCTCAGTATTTGCGTGTGCTATTTGGGATATAAAACTGACAGCTTTTCCATTGCAAAGTCCATGGTTAATATCCACAGTTATTTGAGTACATTCTGTGATAAAAATCACATTAAAATGGTTATTTAAAATACACAAAAACTGCATGTGTGTATTTTTGCAGTTTCGTCCTCATTTGCTCAAACTAAACCCAGTTTTCACCAGAAAAAAAAAATCCACTTTTCCACAGTAGGGGCTATTTCAGCTTTCTATCTCCCACCTCACTGACTAGAGGTACATTTAAGCACAAATGCAAAGAGTCACTGAAGAGGAAAGGCTTCTCCCCTTAGCTTTCATACACTAAAAATGGTAGAACTGCTATAGTTGCTAAAAGTCCACAATAAAACACCACCAGTACCACATTCAGGCAAGAAAGATGACTGGAAAAAGAACAAGGAGGAAAATATTACAGAAGTTTATGAGCAACAAACCAGAAGTTTGGAATGGAACCCTACTTCACACAAACTTAATTTCAACTAGTAAATCTGCAGTCTATTTTAATTGCCGTAGCACTTTACTAAGCTTTCGCAAATACCTTTAGGAAGAATTATAAATCATGCAGTCGCTTTGTTTCCTATAACTTCTAGGATGTAGAATGTATTGCACAGATTACAATCAGACATTGGCCCTGACCCAAAGGTTGCAAGTGCCAAGTAATGAGGTATTACTGCTGCTGAGGATTTAATACTACATGTTGAAACAGTACTTCAGGTTCTTCAACCCAAATGCTGACTAGTTTCCTGCTACAGTAACACCCTTGTACCCAATATTCTGTGAAGGATAAGTGATTTGATAATCAATTTAAATTAGTATTTCCAGCATACAAACACCCGCTTGAGAAACATGTGGCCATGACATCAAGAGGCCAGCAAAAGCATTACTGAATGTTTCTCAGAATGAAACAGGCTTGGAAAATGTAACAGTACGTTTATGGAGATTGAGCTCAAGTAACTTGGGAAGTAACCTCTCAAGAAAAGTTTTGTAGACCAATGAAGCAAAACATCCATTAAACGCCAACAACATAAAATAACAAGCTGGGTGTGCATCAATAGGACTGCTGCCTAACACTGCAAGTACTTCAGGGCACAGATTTTTGAATTCCACCCATGCTGAATCTTGAATGCCTGTCCTGGTACTGACCAAAATGAAAGTTTATGTTCCCCAAAACAAACTTGGGAGCAGCTTTCTTTTACTGTGTATCAGTAAGGAACATAACTGATTTCAATCTCAGAAACACATCAATTTAACAAGCCTATTTTGTAGGTTATTGTACTTGACTATATTTAAGACGCTCACCCTAGGTTTTGGGTTGTTTTTTTGTTTAGAGTTTGGGGTTTTCTTGAGATCAGGGAGAGAAACAGGTACTATCTGGCAACAATTCATTTAATCAAATCACAATAAAATACAGTTAAAAATACAATAAAATACAGATATAAAACACAAATTAAAAATACAATAATCAACTACATCACATTGCATTCCAATTAATTAATCAATTAATTAATTTTCATTGTCTAAACTTTTAATAAATCAGATGCTGCAGACAAGTCTCCACATTGTAGATATCTAGAATTAGTTGAGATCAATCCTATTTTGAGTCCTCTGGGCAGAGACTTCGGTACCCTCTATATGTGATCTAGAAATTTTACTCCCACATCTGATTCAACTGGTGATGTCATAACGGTAAGTCATCTCACTGGAAAAGTCTCCTTTGCATATCATGTTAAAACAAAGCTCATTAATTTCTACATAGGCAATATCACTTCAGTTTTGAGCATGTTTTCCTTTTGCTGAGTGAAAATGACATTTCATGTTGCCTTAAAGCAGGACAATTTCCTCTCCTGGGGAGCCTCTCCATAGAACCGAAAGGGGGAAAAAAAAATGACAGAATTTCCCAGTCTCTGTCCCCTTGGGGCTAATACCTGCCTGATGTTTCAGTAATCATGCATTACATGATTGGGCTGAAAGAAAGAAAATATCATGTTTTAGGTGTTATTTTACTGTTACATAAAACTTTTTGTTTTCCTTTTGACATATATACTTCCCCATGGACCTTGACTTTCTAGAGCTATAGAAACCAGATCACTGAGGGTTAGGGTAAATACTTCACTGCCAAGGCCATTGCTAATGTCTTATCTCCAGAAGAATATCAAGTGGGGAGTTACTGCTAGGGAGAGATAGAATATACTGTCAACTGAATCCTTACTTTTTAAATTTGTTTTTAATATATTACACCAGACGAGCAATGCTTTAGTAAAATCAGTGGATTTGGTTGGGTGGAGTTTTTTCAACGCCACATCATTGACATTTCAGAGTTTTCCTTCAAGGACCTCTGAATTTATCTACACGTCTTGTCCTAAGGGGAAAGAATGAGATTCCTTTTTAGTATTACCTTTTCTCCTTTTTCAGCTTATTTCCTACCCTGCCCCCTGCTTTTCCAGCAGCAGCTCTGGAATTTTCATGACTATTTGACTACAGTATCAAAGAAATCTTTTGGGAACAATCTGTCATGAGTTTCTCCTTTAAAGTCCTGTGGGTCAAGTGCCAATACCTCAGCCTCCAACAAAGGAAGAAGCCTTTGAGGAGGGAGACAACCAAACGAGTTCTTAAGCCTCAGTGTGAGTCTTAATTTTTTCTTTTCTTTTTTTTTTTTCATTTTCCTTCCCTTTCCCATAAATTAACTTCTTTTCTATTCCTAATTCTGAAGAGGAAAGGCTACTCTCTTGCATTAATCACTTTTTCAGGGTCACTGTGTGAAGTCTGAACCAGATTCTACATGCTAGTGCTTTCTGCTCAGAAAATCTAAAGTGAAGCTGTACTAGAAAGGAACCCTATGTCTTGCAAGGTCACAGTGATGTGCCTCGACATTTTTTGGTGGAAGCAATTCAAAAGCTATCTGCATGTTTGCTAACTGCAAGGCATCTGCTGAGTAAGAAAGCACAGCAAATCTTCTTGTATATAAGTCTTCCAATTTTTGCATTACTTACCCAGCTAGAAGAACTAGGGAGGATGTTTAAAAGTCTTGACCCACACTTTGTGCTCTTATACATCACAGTATTTTCTTTCAGTCTCAGTCCTGGTTTTTTTTTTGGTTTTTTTTTNTTTTTTTGTATCAGCCTTGTTTGCAGAGGGCACAAAGCTGATAATCTAGAGACAGATCCAGACTGTGCTCTACAAACTAAGGACTCCCTTTGTGTCATTTTGGCCTCCTGCATGCTGTCCATCTGCTCAACTGCAAATTTTGCAAAAGCTCAAAATTCTCCTGTTGAGTCAAAGGGCTGGCAAACAGTCCTGCTGTTGATGAGAGACAATATCCTCTTTTTCTCAGCCAGCAAGAGCTGGCAACAGGCAGCAAATATGAGAAATTAAAATTGATGTCAGGGATGTTGAGGAAACTTCAAAGTTTTTTTTCCACAGTTCTTTCAAACTGTTTTATCTGATGTTGTCGGTGCCCATGATTGGCCATAACTTCCTCCAAACTGCAACTGAAAATTCCCATATAGCCAGGCAACAGGCTGAGTATAGTGTGATAGCAGCAAAAGACAAAGGGATATTTGTGGTTTTAACTACCAAGTAGGAAACAAGGCAAAAATTTATAAGGGATCTCACTCAGGCATTCTTTTGCAAGCATCTCTCCAAGTAGAAAGAGCAAGAGAATCACAGATTTAATTGTTTGGTAAATAGAAATAGTCCAAGCAAATGCAAACATTATGGCTGAAATTAATTCTAGTTCCCCAAAACCTTAATCATACAAACACTGATGTTCCCATTTTTCATCCTGACTGCCTGTTCTTCTCAAAACTGTCTCTGAAAAGGCAGCTAAAGTAGGAACTCCAGAAACAGGATGAAGATTTAGATAATATGGGAAATGCAACAGCACCGAAACTGTCAGAATTTTCTGTTTTGTTTTGCACTTCCAGTGATTTGAATGAAACAATCTACACTGTCTACATTTTTTGTCCTGAGATCTAATTTGCTTTTGGGTGTCTCTTGCCCTCAAGCAATTAACTAGAGGAGGGAATTGGAACAAGACAATACCTAGAATTCCAGCTGATGCTGGAATTCAAGCATCAAACAGCAAGTATCAGAGCCTGCAGTTTTGCTTTCTTGCCCTCTTCTCCTGCTGGCTACCACCTCCCTAATTCTACTTCCATCTGTTGATGGATGGCCTCTTCAATTCACCATGTTGTTATCAGAGAGGCTCCCATTCTGCCAATTTCCCCATTCATATCAAGCAGGATGCCTCGTCTTCCATCACACATACACAGTGTTTGGGAGAGAAGAGCATGTCTCAAATCACAAAGCTGAGATTTTCACAAAGGGCTTAAGCACTGTAATTACACTTACTAGGTTTTAGCTTCCTAAATACATTTGAGTATCAGTTCTCCAGTATTTCTGGCACCTCCAATCAGCCCTAAAAACAACAAGGGTTTTATCTTTTCAGACATCAGAAAGCACATCCACCCAGCCCGCACCAAAATGCTGATAACAGTTATTCAACTGGTCCTACACAGGAAGCAAAGAGCAAAAATTATACAAAACCCCATAAGAATATGTTACCTGTTTTCCCCATTATGTGTGCAATCACTTCATGACTACAGCAAAGTACAAAAATTGGAGCAAAGAGCAGGATGAAGCAATCAGATGGAAAACAGAAAACCACAACACCCACAGCATTAGGGAAACCTCCCACACTGCTACCTAGCACGGTCCAGTACAGAAGGGTAGATGCTTTTCCCTTTGTTGGAATGGAGTCACAACTAAAATGAATGGTTTTCAGTTACAGCTAATCTTCCATTATTGTCAGATTATAAATACTAATGTATATGATTATGGGCTGAGTGACACTGTAAAATGCAGGTATCTTAAGGCTGATTAAAGACTATGCACACTCAAAGAAGGGTAGCTCTGTTAATCATCTTCATTTTCCAAGAACTTTATTCTTCCTGTCTCTTAAAGTTCTTTAGCTACGGTATTAATTCAGAGAGCTAGGCAGCTCCCACTCTGGGAATTTAGCTATGAAAATACAGTTTTATCTCAGAAAATGTATTGCTCTAAAGCCTCCTGAAGCTTTGGTCTCCGGAAGCACAAAAAACTCCAAAGATTTTTCTTTTATATTGTAAACACTGTTACAGATTTAAATGACACTATAGTAATTTACTTGGCCAAAATAAAACTTCTTAATCTTAAATGTTTCTTAAGTGTAATATATTTTTTAAATTGAACACTGACTCCAGAGTCCTGCAAAATGTTCTACAGCTGTAACCAGCACACTCTCAAAAATACTGCAATATACATAAAACAAAACCAAACAAAACACAGTCATCTCCCAATCTGAAAAATTAACAGGAGACTGATTTTCACTAGTTGATTTCAGTGGAGCCACATTAGAATGACTGATCAGCAGATGAGCCCCCTTATATTGAAGGCTTTTAGCATTTTAATTTTGTATTCCAGCATACAAAAATAAGTTATTTAAATGCAGCACTCTCCATTTCACCACAGATCATGCTCTAAATTTCTGTTTTGCAGACCTGCTTCTATTTCACAAAGCTAAGCAAGACAGAAAGAACAAAGTTCTTAACCAAGACCAACTTTCCAACCACACTTGATCCCATTTTCTTTGTTCTACAGCTATTCTTCAGTGGCTGACTGCTATTTTTTTCTAACATTATCTCGCACTTTAGAGAGATCACCATATTCCCTTCATCGATGGGCTAATTTAGGGGAAAAAAATATCCACTTTTCTCGATTGAGAGTGCTAAGTCAGGGACTAAGTGTACAGGATGAAAAATTTTAATTGATCTTTTCTGCTGTCAAAGAAAGAAATTCCATTGTTTCTAAAACTCTGATCAGAAGCATTTTTTATCCTCCTGAACATGTAGAGATTTGTCATAAAGCCGGAAATCTTTCCTTTATTTAGCTTTCTACATGAATATTTCTTTAGATCACCTTCTAGACCACTAACAATGGAGGTATTAGGTCACTAGAATTCAATAATGAGAAGTGCAGTGCTTCTATTGCTCTGTTTTGTGCAAAAACTATCATAGCTTCAATAAATCTGTACACAACTGTTCACTTGCTAAATCCTCAGCAAGGATATTTTTACTAGCTTGGACCCAAGCAAGAAAAATTGTCTTCAGTTCTGTGGGCCCTAAGTGTGATTAACTAGAGTTATCTGCTCCAGAACACTGGCCAAGGAATTTCACCCAGTGATTCCTTATTAAAAGAAGAGCTTTTATTACACTAGCCTTTGAGCAAATCCTTAAAAATGAAAAATCTTATCATCTTACATCAAATAACTAACATCATGGTCACATCTTCACAGATTAGAATTCCCTGTCTGGAATTCTATATTAATCTCTTTTTGCTCTCACTATGAAATCTTAGGTCCAACTATATATGTTTCCCCTCTTCCCTGCCACTTAAACCTACCCCGTGGTTCACTTGGACTTAAAGGTATAACCAACCAGTAACAGAGAACAAGAGTTCTTCTGATGCAACTAAGGTAGTGTGCTCTTCTTCAGTTCATTTGCAGAAAACAAAAATCATGTAAATTCACATTGAAACCAAGAAATTTTTTACAGTAGAATCATCAGCAAAATATACCTTATTGTTAAAACACACTCAAACTAGCAGATGTTAAAGTAAGTGCCGGATTTGGCATCTGGGACACGGCAACCCTGGATGTACATACAGACTGGGGAACGAAAGACCAAAGAGCAGCCTCATGGAAAGGGCCCTGGGCTTCCTGGTTTTTGGCAGGTTAAACATGAGTCAGCAGTGCCCTGGCAGCCAGGAGGGCCAAGTGTGTCCTGGGGGGCATCAGGCACAGCATCGCCAGCCGGGCAAGGGAGGGGATTGTCCCGCTCTGCTCTGCACTGGGGCGGCCTCACCTCAAGTGCTGGGGGCAGTTTTGGGAGCCAGAATATAAAAAATTATGTAAAGCTATTAGAGATCATCCAGAGGAGGTCTACAAAGCTGGTGAAGAGTCTAGAAGGGAAACTATACAAGGAGCAGCTGAGGTCACTTGGTTTGTTCAAGTGGTGAAGAGGAGACTGAAGGGAGACCTCATAGTTGTCCACTACTTTACTTGCAAGGGGAAGCTTAGGGACAAAAACTGATCTCTTCTCTGTGGTGACCTGAGGGAAGACCTGAAGCTGTGTCAGGGGAGGTTTAGGTTGGATATTAGTAAAAGGTTCTTCACCTAGAGGGTGGCTGGGCACTGAACAGGCTCCCCCAGGAAGTGGTCACAGCACCAAGCCTGACAGAGTTCAAGAAGCATTTGGGCAATACTCTCAGGCACATGGTGTGACTCTTGGGGTTGTATTTGAAGAGCCAAGAGTTGGACTATGATGATCCTAGTTGGTCTCTTCCAACTCAGGATATTCTGATTTCTTACTTATTTTTCTATATGCAGAAATTGTTTGGGTTGCCCAACAAATCTGGTCTATGCTTATCCAAAGCCTAGTCTGAATTCTCACAATAGGTAGACTCTGACCATAAATAGTCAAGCTGCTTGCAAAAACAAGTTGACAGCTTAATTCATTGATGTAGTATAATTTTAAATGTGCAACAGACTATTTGAAAGCAAACCTCAAAATATGTCACCTCTATATTAAAAATTACACAGAAACCTTCATGCAAAAGTGCTTAAGTATTTGAGTGTGCACAGACCATGTAGTATGACAAAGGTTTAATTCTATTAGTCAGGGAAACTTCTTCCCTTGGCTTCAGGGGAGACAGTTTTTAAGCCTATGTAAGCAAACACACTATTCTTATGCTATGTATACATACACAGAGAGAGAGAGATATATAAAAAGAATGTATTTCAAGTGGAAAAGATCACTAATCTTGCACATTTGCATAGATTATTTATCACTCTCTTTAGGACATACTACTTCACTGATACTTCCTCTTGCCTTGTATTCATCCGTTTCCTACCACTCTACTGAAAAACAAATTTCTTGCAGTTGAGACTCTGAGAACCATTATTTGGGATTTCCTACTAGTGTGGGCTATGAGCTGCTATATCTCCATGCCTCAAGAGTCAGAGTACTAGTTCAACTCAGGAGATCAGAGTACTAGTCCAGTCTTTATCACTAAGAGGTAATACAAACAAAACAGCAACTTCCATAACAAGATAAAACCCCAGTAACCATTACTATTCAGGATTTCCATTCACATCCCAGTTTTGTCACCTCAGGTTATTTAACACAGTCTCCCTGTGGCAAATCAGCCCTACAAGGCACTTAACAATAACACCTACTGAAGTCCTTAATCCTCTATTTACCTTAAGATTCAACAGGCTTCTCTTTGTTCCCATGCACCACGTTCCCTTTTTCCTACCACAAAAAAAAAGTAACATAAAATAACCACATCCAGTGGTAAACTTCCTACATCCAGATATAAAAAAGCAATTTTACTGCAGCCATCATCCCACACACTAAGTAACAGACCTAAGATGATAACAGAGATCTTCTGAAGAGGAATAGAAGAACAACACACAATGGAATTTAATTTAATCCATCCACCCACACAAACCACTCACCCTTACCAGAGGTGAGTAACTACCTGCACTTTTTTAAACCTTTGGCCACTGAGACATCTTTATGAAGTCATGACATTATATCCATTGCAGTATTAGCCTTCCATTCATGCTGAATCTCACCTTTCTCATTCCCCCACAGAAGCTCACTAACCTGAGTTTGCTGAAGCTTTTAGTCATGTCCATCTGGAAGCATCCCATAGCCTTTAGATTCTGTTTTCACTCAGATTGGTAACCAGCCTAGTTTTTGTGGTGATGATGAAACTAAATCAGGGAAGGATTGAAAATCTTTGAATACCTCTCCACAACACTTTTTTCCCCTCAAGATTCAGGAGAATGAACTAGCTCTTCTTTAAGCCATCAAGTGATTTTCCTCAAAACACCTGGGCTAACAGCTGTACAAAATAACCCAAGCAACAACTCTCCACACAAGCAGTTCATCTACCTATAATAACTCCCTTATAACCTCTGCTGGCATTGAGAAAGGTCAGTTAAAACCTTCACATTTGGCTACAAATTACTTAGGCTAATATGCAGTGAAGACACACCAAAACTAATCAAGGAAAATTAATCCTAAATCAAAGTATGAGGAAAGCTTCTAATCACTTACTTGTTTTATCTATTGTAATTAGATATTCTTCTCACTGAAGAGCCACAAGGTTACAGTTTATGTTTATGGACTTACTGACTCAAAGAATAATGTCTCTCTCCAGATACTACGACAACCATTGTACAAATCCACAAGTTTTATTTTAGTAAGAAAGTGTTTAATGAATCAGGAATAAATAGCAATATACAGCAGAAGAGCTTTATGTAAAGTTTTAAGACTTATCTCCTTTTGTTGCTGAAAATAAGACTAAAGTCAAGTCAGTGGATTTATGGCACTAAGTTTTTCCAGCTTTGTGTTTCTTCACTGGAATATCACATATGGATTTACAATGACCAATATGTATTTTAAATTGAGGAAAGTGATAGCTGCAATTGAAGAAAACAGAACTGTGAAAGTGAAGATGTACATCTATCTGGCTCTACATTTTTTAAGACATCAGACTCATGCTTTCAACACAATTTCATTGCTCCAAACATTTTCAACAAGGTTACCTCAAAACAGCTTTTTTTCCCCCGTTGTTTTTGAAATATTTACCTCTCTTGAAAGTTGATACATCTTCGTTCCAAATGATCTTGTCCTCACATTCCTGTGGAAGGAGGTATTTTAGCTTGTCTTGGATGGTCAGTTCCAAAATAACAGCTGCTGAGTGTGATACACAGCTGCACCATCCTTCCCTCCCAAGGAAAATCTTGGAATGAGCTGGAGTTCCTGATTAGCTATGGCCACACCTAGAAGAGTTTTCTGTCTCCAGTGACCTCTCCGGCTTACCTTTCCTGGTATGACTATAAATTCTGAAATGCATCAGAATAAGATAGGAAAATGATGAAATTAGGGAGGCATAACTTTTCTTTTTTTTTTTTTTTTTTTAAGTGTCTGAATGTTTTTCCAGTGTGATACTTAATCTGTATAAAGCAAATCACCTCACAGGTGAAAATGAGTAATAGGTTTTACTCTATTACATGGTATTTTATGCTGAAATTCAATACAACCGTTTAATTTTTTAAAAACTCTAGCTAGTGTACTGCCATGCAAGTTAGAGTTCCTGACACCTTGACAATGGCTGTTATAATCACCAGGCTCATCTTTTTGCGTTAAAGAACACTCACTAAATGACCACTTCTTAGAAAAATGTTTTATTAACTGTTTTTTAAAAGTTCAGATATTGGATGTATTGGATTTGATCGATGGGATGAAATACTCTCTTGCAATCTTACTTTTTATCATTTTGGTGGGGTGAAGATACTGGAGACTATCTAAATCTGACCAGTTGATTATCTCTTTCACATAAATTAACTGCAAGCAGAAAGTTATCTCATACATGCAGCATTTGCCTTGCCCATCATTGTCTACTACCAGGGTTTTTTCCCCATGTGAATCATTTGTTTTCTTGTACCCTCTGTCATTAGTATTTCTGCTGTTACTGTTTGTTTTCTTATCTCATTGCTGTTTCCAGTCAGTGGGGGCACTGAATTGGGGAGTACCATTCCTAAACCAGGACACTCCTCCTAGCAAAGGGACAATACCCTCAGCTGTAGACACAGTTCACGTAACTGCTCTAACTTCAGCTGATGCTGGTGCTTGTAAGGACAAGCAGCGTGACCCTCTCTGACACGCTGTGCAGACACTTGGTGCAGCTGGTCCACACATTGTCATTTTGATAGTTCCACTCCTATAAATGATGGTGACAAAGCTGTTAAGACAGATCTGTTTGGATCCAGAGAAATCAAATCCTGCTTTGTTAAGAGGCTGAAGGCAGCATCAGTGAACCAAGACCCAAAGCACCAATGTCTTGACATGAATTGCACTGGCTACAGAAACTAACTTGGAAAGTTACATCCACAGATCCACAGGCTTTACGGAGATATTGAAATTTTTCTATTAATGATGGGAAAGCTAGTCCTACATACCCCAGTCATTCTGAAATCCAGATCTAGCTAGACACAGCCACATATTTGCACAGGAGTACTTCAGACCCATTCTTCATACAGATGTTCTATATAGCCTATTTAGAAAGAAAAGCTGTAAATATTTTCTACAAAAAATGTGGATGGTGCAGTGTCGGATTTTTCTTAATGTGGTAGCTGGTATTTTGCTCACCTGTTCAGTACAATATATTATGTTCAGAGGGTTACAATTCTTGAGAAATGCATGCATTAACCAATCAAAACTTGTTTTTCTTTGTAAGGTCTTTGGCAGTCACTGATTGATAAGCCATAAAATGTTCATTCCTTGCCCAGAGCTTCTGATGAGTACTGAAGATTATACCATTTAACTCTCTCAACCACTGCAGCAGAGCATTAAGCAAAATTAGAATACTTGGAATTATATTTCATCCAAATATGGTTTCTTTGGGGTAAAACAAGCAGTTAATTTACATATCGTTGGTTTTGCTTACTCCCCTGTATGTGAAGCTATAAGTGATTCCCAGAGCTGAGAAACAATCACACTATTCTCAAAGTCAAGTAAAGTGTAAACATATTCAAAAGAATCACAAAAGTAGCTGAACTGGTAAGCACTACAGAAATGCCTAGAACTGAAAGCAAAATAGACTTTAGTGATTAACAGAAAAGCTGAATACAGCTTCTTGACATGTCTGCTCTTCATCCCAAGGATGATGAGCTTCCATGAAGTACTCCCAGGTTTCAGCGTCAGTAAGGGAATATGCTGCAGTACCTGGCAAAGGTACCTGGCACTGTGATCTCTGTGCCTGGAAGAGGAAAGGTAAAGCTACATTCAGGTCTTCATTGCAGAACACAATCTTCATCATGGTTTGTAATATAGGGAAAGAAAAGCTAGCCACAATATGGTATGCATTATTATAAAGTCATGGACAACAGATGCACAAGAACTTCTGGTGCTGTATATCAAGTAGATTTTCTTTCTCATTCAGAGTTTGTAATGCTTGCTTAATGAACTTCAGAACAAACAAATTAGGAGTCCGATGGAAAATCTAGAAGGATTTTTTTTATTATTATTTTTTTTTTTTTTTTAAGATAAAAAGACTGAAACATCTAAACACTGAGATTAGGGTCTCCCTAAACAGATGGTTAGTGAAATTATGCAAACAAATGAGATCTATAGGGATAAATTTTTTAGCAAGAACTCAAGACCTCGGTAAGAAAAACAGGATGAATGACAAAAGCTCCAGGAATTCCAGGAAAACCTTTACCAGTTCAAGAAATCCCTGCGGACATACTAACTATAAAGGAGCTGTCTCTGACTTATAACTCACATCACAGAATATTCTCAGCTGCAGAAGACTCACAAGGATCATCAAGTCCAACTCTTAAGTGAATGGCCCGTACAGGGACTGAACTCACAACCTTGGTGTTATTGCCACTATGCCCTAAACAACTGAAGTAGTCCCAGGGCCAGCTCCTGGAGGGCTGAGAATATTCTGGGGAAGTATCACTACATGGCTGGTCTTCGACTGCACTGTTCCCAATATATATGCTGTTAAGGCATTAGAAAGAGCATTATAGGCTACTTGGAGTTTAGGTCTGTCCTTCTATGGACATTATGTTCTTATATCAATTATATAAAGAGACAGTATCATGAAGGCTTACATCTCCAGAACCACACAGGTCATCATGGTCTTTGTAAAAAAAAAAAAAAAAAACCAAAAAAACAAAAATCTTTGTCTTTACTTTGCCAGGACCTTTGTATCGAAAGTAAATAAGGAGAGAACTGCCAACTCTCTGTCTAAATTGTGTCTGTAAGATGTTTTCAGGTAATGTTGCTTATATAGCATAGACACAGTTAGGAAGAGTGCCATTCAAAAAAATGCAAATCGATCTGTAGGCGTTGTCAGGTATTTACAATCATCTGAGAAAATAACAAAGTGCTGGAGGTCTTTCTGAATTAGAACAGGGTAATGAAGGTAGGGAGGGCTCTCAAGCCCTCCTATGTGTGGGAAAATCATGGAACAGTGTGAACAGAAACTCTTCCTTATTCAGGAATAACTTCCTCCCCTCTTGCAGATCACAGAGAAGATTCACTTCCTTCAGAAACAGATTCTGGGAAAAGTGGATTCTAAGGGGAAGATAAAACAGTTGGGGATAGACATGAGGCAACCTACAACATTCTCTGACCTTGAAGTCTATGTTGTTGAGTACCTCAATACCAAGAATGAGGAAAGGTAGCTTGTAATGTAAGGAAAAGTGACTCAAATCTATAAACATGGCAAAATTGTAACTCAAAACAGACTTGTCAGGATTGTTACTAGATTAAATCAATAAGAAATGGAGTATTTCATAATACCTTGAGCTAGATACTTCTAGGGTCTTCTGCCATCCCAAAGAAGAAATTTCTCTATTTTTTCCTACCCTGCACATGGACCAGCTCTCAGAAAATTCTGTTCTCTTTTTCCGCGGTCATATACATATTGAAAGGAAAAAATTAGCAAATAAATCCTCCAAAGTGTGAAGGGCATTGCCCTTTTCCATGCAGAACTAATTTGCATCATCCAAACAGAAGATCCTCCTCTGATGACTATGCTGCTCCTGGGATCTCAGAAATCCAGAGCCAAGAAGACAGTGGCTCATTACCACACAGATTTCCATTGACTGTAACAGGGTAACTGCAGCATCTAGAGCTGTTTGTAAAGGTGCTCTTGCTGCTAACTGTCCCTCAGCAATTAGGGATTTAAATTCTTTTCTGTGCTCCTGTGGTCACCTCATCAACAAAATCTGTAAACTTATTATAATTAAGAAAATCATAACATGCCAGAAGGACCTAATAATTTGACATTCTAAACTGCAAGCTTGCCAATGAATTAATTTTATGACCAAGAAGATCTGATCATCTGGGCTCCCTCTCAGCAGGAGTTTGCACCAGTCTGTTATGTCCCCACAAATGGCACACATTATATGTCTATATTATGTTGTTTCCTGCCCTTGAATCTGCAATGACAATTCAAGGTCCTTGCTAGGTATTTTTACAGGTTCCAATGAGGCCTCATTAATGAAAGCTTTTTTCTCCACAGCAGAGGTCTGCAGCATGTTCAACAATCTACAGGTTTGATGCACATACTTATGCAAAATTTTGAAAAAATTGGTTCTCTTTCTCACAAATTTCTGGAAACTTAAAGAATTATCTTGGACTGAAGTGTACCAGAGGGATCAGCTTGTAGTCTCAAATAAGGTTTGAATGTTTCTTTGTCCTTAAGTCTTAAGGACAGCCCTAACAAAATTCTTTCTGCAGCTGTTTATAGACGCCTTGGTGATATCCTAGAGATCAATTTTAAATGGATATGAGGCAGAAATCAAAAAGAGGATTACTTTAAGTATGTCAAGTCCTTCTCATCTTTTGCTATCCATTTTCTAGAAGTACTTAGTCAGTAATACAATAAATCTTTAAAATGTGAGCAAATGTAACAGTATGAGGAATGCTTGACTTGGGGAAAATAGTCAAAGTTTAAAACTAGAAGACTTTAATCTTACATTCCTTGTACTTGGGACACCTAGTGGAGAATGTTTCTACAGAAGAAAAAGAAAGAATAGAAAAGAAAAGAAAAACAACAACAACAAAAACCCAGCCAAAGTCCTAAGTGCAACCTGACGCAGGAAAGTTTCCCATGAAGCGTATCTTCTCACCTCTGGTGCACTAGTCACTACTTTAAAAGGAGTGTTAGTTCTGCTGCTACTACTGATGCTAGGAAAAGAGTAAACAACAGGAAAAATATAATATTTACCAGTGTTATTACAGTTTATTATTTGTATTACCATATGGCCTACAAGCCCAAGTTATAGACCTAAAATCATTGTGATAAAAATTTGAAATTCAGGAGAAGTTTCAGGTTTGTTCTCCTGAAAAGGTCATAAGCTGCTCATCTGAAATGCTTCACCCATCCTGTATTCTACATTATTTTCTAACCCTGAACTTTCATTAGCTTGAGCAGAACTCTGAATCATGTTTCTTTTAAAAAGGTACAAAGCATTATCTAATTTTCTCCAGTAAAAAACAGGCTGATCAGTTTGCACGTTAAAGTTGTGCATTCTAAAAATCAAGACAATGTTTGTCATAGGTTTTCATCAGAATGTTTCTCAGTCTGGTGCATACACGTTAGAAGTGCTCTTATTGGTAAGATACCAGCAGAAATCATCATCTCCTCACAATAACAGCCATTGTCATAGTGATTCAGACCAATTCATCTAGTCCAATACCCTCTTTCTGACAGTGACCAGCATCAGAGAAAAGGGCAAGAAACCATGAAATTGGCAATTATGGAATTACCTTTCAATAGGTAAAGTTGCTTCTTATATCTGAATTTAGAATTGAAGTGCCCTGAAGCTTGAGCGTTCATAGAAATTGTGCTAAACTTCTGACTCATACGGTATCTTACAGCAGCTAGTTCCAGGCTGCTCAAATGTATTACTGTACTATTACAGTATAAGCTTAATTTCAAAAGTATTTCCTTCTGCTTTTAATTTTCTTGCACTTTTGCTCTGGAAATGCAAAAGGTAGTAAGAAGTTTTTGTGGCTGTAATTTAAGCAGCCCCCATATTCACCCTCAAAGCAAACACAAACCATGTTTCTGTACTCCTAGACGGAGAAGGGAAGAGAAGCACATAACATAAAAGCTTAAGAACAAATACTTTACATCTAGCTACATCCCTTTTCTACTCTCTCACAATTATGGTATACATGCACTCATATACATGTGAATATTTATTTCTAATAACCAGCCAATACCACAAGCACATAAACTCATGTGGACATAAACGTTAAGCCCTCTCCATTGCTGAATTCAGTTTTAAACACAGAAAAGCAGTTTTATTAGCCCTTGAAGAGAATAGTGAAGGAGAAAATGGAAAAATAAAAAAATAATAATGCACATTCCCCAAACAGCCTAGCGAATTTAGCCATGTATTTAGTCATTAAATGCAACTGAAGAAATGTGGACCCTACTACTCCAAAAACACCAGCTCCATTGTTCGGAAGCTCGCTAACAGAAGATCCAATGACTGCAGAGCAAAGCAAATAGAAAACCTCCAAGACAATCGACAAATCATATATACAGTGCAAGTGCCTAGAAGACAACACTGAAAATCAAAACCTACCCAAGTAACAAAGGAAAACAACTAGAAACTCTGTGAAAGAAAGATCCCTCTATATGGTGCAGCACTGAATGGATCTTCTACAACGGTTGTTGAATTGGGTAAAGTTGTCTTAATGAATTTGCATATCGAGCTGCCCTTGTTGAATACACACTAAAACTACAACTACTGAAGTCAGTGCACCCGATTTATAGGAAAACTAATATAAATTGTACAGATACATGTATCATGCTCATAAAAGGGAGCAATGTGTAGTAACTACGTGCAGTATCTTACAAGGAAAGAAAAAAATAGCTGGAACAGCTACTGATACCTAACAACAATTTAGTAAAAGAACCCTACTCAGTTACTACATAAATCTGTAACTTTATCCCCAAGAGTTCAGTTGTTCTTACCAGACACTTTCAAACAAAAAGAAATGTTCCTGAGAGCCAGATCAAACACTGGCTTAAAATTCCAGGAAAGACTCCCATTGACATGAGTGGCTTCTGAATGGAGCCCAGAAATTACTAGATCTATTCTCTTTGAAGAGACTGCAAAACTTCATATTTGTGGTTAGTCCTATGAAGCACCAGTATTATAGAAACCAGTCCTCCTTAATGACAAATCACACCTCCAAATTGCTTTCACAGTGGTGATACCCTGCAGCTATGCAAGACCCTGAGCTGTCCTTCAGTGTTTTGCCACCAAAAATATTGCCAGTAAGTACTGTTCTGTTTCCACCTGCAGAATACTCTAAATGAAGGTAAATAAGGCATTCATGCAGGAAATTAACACATGGCATAAAATAATACTGAGCTTCAGGGTGAAAGCTAGCATCATGTCAGAGGGAAAACCAGAGTGTAACAGTGTGTGTGTGGTCCCAAGCAGAGGCTCGGTAAGGCGGCTCAAACCCCTCACAGATGTACTGACAGATCAGGCACACAAACTAAAACTAACATGTTGTCACTTGTGCTATGGCCTGAAAAACCACAGATCCTTCTTAACTTTCCCTCATTTTTGTAATATTCCAGTGTTCGTATCATGTATTTTGTTAAATTGTTTGCAAAACTCACATTCAAGCTATTTAACTAAACTATGTTCATATATCCTTCACAATCTATGTACATTTATAAGCAATACGATGCAATTCCTACTTCTAGTACCATTCTGTGTGGGTTTTATTATTTGGGGTAGGGAGGGAGAACCAATGCAAATCAAAACGTCTATGGAGTCTCTCTCAAAAGTGAGGCACAGAAACTAGCTAAAGAGTTGAAGTCATGTAAAATGCTGTGTCCAGCATCCTGAAGGGGTAGCAAAAAGGTGACAAGTGAACCTTCTCTGTTTCAGACTCCATCACATGTCAAAATATCCTCTAACTTTTATATTTCGGTTAACTCTGAAAATTTCCATGGTCCATTTGAGACAGATTAGCTGGGATTCTATCACCAGAGTGCCTGAAGTATTACCTACTTCACAAGATTTCCTACTTTCAGATTTAGTTCTGGTATATGATCAGTCCTGGTTCTTCCTTGGATGGCAGCTTCTTACAAGGCAAATAAAGTGATTTTAAACAGTGCCTGTGCCAGTGGCACTACAGCCTGGTCACCCATGGGTACCAATAATACCCACACAAGGCTATGGTAATATTCAGTGCACGAATAATTCATTAGGATTTTTTAAACTTCCAGCAATGTACATTCACAGACTAGTCTGCAGTCAGACCATACTACAGGAGTCACATGGAAGACAGCTGAGTTTTTGTAGCAACATTCACACAAAAACCTGGGAAAAAATTTGAGAACTAATTCAGAGTTTAACTGGAAAAAGAAAAAAAAACAAACAAAAAAACCTCTATGAACAGATTTTTGCCATGAATGCAGATGAGAAAAGATGTAAGAGCAGTAACATCTTTAGAGAAGTTGCAAAGCAGCTGCCAGTTCACGAAGGTGAAAATTTCAGGAGAAATGCTTAGGAATGGAGGAAAAGAGCTGCTGTGAACAGGACTAAATTTGCTATTCCTGCCACAAGAGGAGGAAGCAAAGGTCAGGGTGAACAGGGGGCCACTTAGCCAAGCCAAAAATGCAGAGTAGGTGTTTTGGATGATACAACACTGTGAACCAACCACTAGGCAAGGAAGAGCACACAAAGAAACTTGTGTTTGTTGACACTGATACATGGGGGCCAAAAGCAACAGAAAGCAATAGAAAGAATATTTCTCCTCCACAGGTGGCTCAAACTGCAAAGAAGACACCTGGGGCTAGGGTGGGGGGAAGTGGGACACCGCATCCCTCAGCCAACTGAGCTCTTCAGTATGCTGCATAAAGGAGCTTAGGAGAGAGAAAGTTTGGGGCCAGGCCAGAGCATCATTGTACAAAATGGTTTCACTGAGCCAAAACCCTCCATGGAACAGCTGGTTGTATTTGCTGCATCCCCACACTGTGAAGCAGAAAATACAAGTCTACTGCCTGCTGTCTTCTAAGGAAAGCTGTCTGTAAGCTGTTGGCACTGTATTGGTGCTTTGCTCTATCAATTTGCTTAGGTTTTCAAGAGGATAAAAAGGGGCAAAGCAAAATAAAACAAAGGTCCTGAAACGTAAATGGAAGCTGTCTGAGAGTTACAGTGAGTTTACAGTGAAGAGAAACCTGGGAGAAGAGCGGGAGGATGGAAAGGGGGAAGAAGCGAAAAAGAAACCTTTTGTGGAATCTGATTCATCACACTATTTTCATGTTAAGACTATAACAATCTCCTTTATTTTAATATATTCAGGAAATTACTTTATTTCAATCAGAATCGTCTCAGGCTGAAATGACAACTGCTAATGGCAGTCTATAAACCTCAGACATTCTCTCTGACTCATTATATATATTTCTAGGGGAAAGTAGAAAATCATCGATCTATTGGAAGTCATTGCTGTCTCTTGGCCAGGCAAACACTCAAAAGCAAGCAGCATGGAAATATCCTCCAGGAGCACCAGCTTCTCTGGTCCGAGCAAGGAATTACTCTGTGGGTCCAAGATGTCAATTCTCTGGTTTTCAACTGACAAGTTATACCTTTGCACTCTGCTACCACACTCCTTCAGCATTTGCCTTCAGGAAATACTCTAATAAATGAGTTTACTAGGAAGATGTTCACAAGAGTATTTTTCAAGGAAGATAAAACCTTATGTTTCAGGGGCTATCTGATAATAAAGACTAGGAAGATAATTTTCCATCCAAGAAAGCTGATACTCTATCTAGGAATACTGTCCAGTTTGGGACAGAGACACGGACTGGACTCGATACAGTGTTTATAGTCTTCCAACAAAGCAATCCTGAAAAAGAGTGAATATAAATTTTCTTACAGGATATGAACAAAATTCTCACCTAACAACATTACTTGTTCCCTTTAGTACCTTACCTTTTTCTTCATCTTAGCCCTTTGTGTTGAAGCACCATTAAGACTATTTCAAGGCTGCTAATTACAGAAAAAAATGGAAGGTTGTTGTGTCTAAACACAGCCAAACATTTCACAACAGTGTTTGACTGCAGTAAATCCAAACAAAAATGACAGAATCACAGAATCAACTGGGTTGGAAAAGACTTCTGAGATCATCGAGTCCAACCCATGGCCCAAAACCACTAGACCATGGCACTGAGTGCCACATCCAGTCTTTCTGTAGACACCTCCAGGGACAGTGACTCCACTGTCAATAATTACATATAAATGATTTTGCTGTTGCCCTGTACTGAAGTACAGCCTTGTACAGCATAAAACTCTTGGTGGATACTGAATCTTCCTTTGAATATTTTTTAAGATGGTGAGTTACTTATTTGAGTTATTAGTCCTTGAAATTATCTTTAGAAGACACTATGTAATTTTAAAGCCTTGTTGTTACAATTTTTTGAGGCTTTAACAGGGTCTTGTGGCTGAAAATGTTGCAACACACTAGATAGATTATGCAATTTTTGTTCTTCGTAACGCTACTCAGTATTGTCTCTCAAAGCAACAGAGAATATCCCCTGGAAAACACAATTTCTGTAGATGTCTAAGAGACCAGAAAAAAGCAAATAAATAGTATAAGTTGAAAATGAAGTTGACATAAGAACATGTTGACTAAGTGTTTGTGCCTCACACCATTAGGTCACAGCAATTCCCTCAGACAGTTTCAATGTACCTTTATTTGTTTTACATTATTTTATTAACTAACCATATTAGTGCAGTAGTTTGGGTCATTTATAAAATGTTACCTTCTTCCAGTGCACCTTTTGTCACACAAATGAGATATTTTACATTTCAAATGCAATAACTATTTAGCTTTTTCTTTCTTTTTTTCCCCCCTTCTCTTGCTTTGGCTTACTACCCAAGATGTGTAGGTTGTTGGGTTTTTTCCTCCTTTCATCTCAATATATAAATGCAATAATAGAAGTAATTAATGTTTAGATGTTTAACTTCAATTTTATGCAGAGTAGACATCTGATGATCAAATCCACCCAATGTCTGCAATTAGAGCAACTTGTGCAGCTGCGCTTCCTCTTGCTAGCTGGAACGCTCTTCCCTTTTGCTCTGAACCAATTTATGATGCACTTGATGTACAATGTTCTATGTACAGCTTTGAAATAAATGTGGGATATTATTCTATCTTCAAGGCCAAAATAGAGAAAGGCTGCATTAAGCATTTAGGTGGGAGAAGGAGAGACGGAGGGAGGGAGAGGAAAATAAAATGAAAACGCAATGACTGCAGATGCCCAGGCTGTATGTGGCACTGGAAAATCATTGTCAGCTTTGCTGTCACTGTCACACTAAACTTCCCAGATGTTCATATCTGGAAATGTCACAAAATGTCATGGCATAAGTTGCTGCATTTTGTTTTCTGTAGAAAGGGTGAACAATAATAAAAACAGCCTTGGGAGTGTATGGCTAGCCAACAGCAGCTTGTAAAGGTCTCAGTAAAACAGCATGTGTGCACATTCTGGAAAAGAAGCAAACATCAGCTTCTTTTCTTTCTTCCTTTCTTTTTTTTCTTTCTTTTTTTTTTTTTTTTAATTAATAGCAGTGCTTGAGCTGATAGAAATTCAACATTTAAATATTTAAATTAAACACACCTCGCAGGCTTTTTTGTAATCTTCTCCAGATCTCAAAGCTGCCTTTGTCCAAGAGCTAAAATGCTGATGTCAGATTAGTTATTGACAGAGCCAGTACAAATTTGTTCTATGTCCATTTATCTTCTGGAATTTGATGTAGTGCTCTACAATTAAAAGCAGAACCCTCTGTGAAATAAGCTCTTCATTGCTGACAACAATGTGGGAGAAAGCGTTGCATTTTAAAGCAAGATCTTTCAAAGCACAGATTTTATCTTCTCCACAAGGTTTGTGGTTTTGAGTGAAGTCCAGGTCAGGTTCTCTCCGTGACATCTTTTTTCTCTCAAATTACTTCCATTTGCTTTTCAGAAAGCAAAACCAACTATACATGCATAAACTCAACAAGCCATCCTCCATTTAAACATTAAGATTAAGCATTATAAAATGGTATCTGCAGTCTATACATCCAAGTAAAACAGCTTTGGATAAAATGATTTTGGCTCCTTTACAAAAGAAAATAAGAAAGGAAATCAATCACCTGTTTTTCTCTGCTCATAGAACTCAATGTAGATCCAGAAGCTACAGTTCAAATCCTTTCCTTACAATCTTGCTCTTGCATGTAATTAAGTTCATTGTAACACGTTAATATTCCAATGCTGTGACCTATTTACAAAGTCAGAACTGTCAAATGGCTAAAAGTGACCCATTCACTTCCATATTGATTTTTACTAAGTCACTAAGTCCCTTTGCTGTTTAGTGAATCATATGCCTCTGCTTTATCTACACAGCATCTGTGGGGCACACACACTCGTGCCTTTTTATAACATATAGCATGACAGCTACTGCAACTACAGAACAGAGGTGGGCACAAGGAACTAATCAAGAATAAATGCTGAGCCAGAGTCATTTGTTTTGAAAGATATATTTTCTCCAAGACAGTGACTTATTTCAGTGTCTATTTTATATATGCCAAATGACTCAGATGTCATCATTTAGTCTTGTAGTCCTTGGTACATTAGTCTAATGTAACAGCACTGAGCCGCTGCATTCTCCTTTATTTGAGGGACAGGTGGCAGCTATGCTTTGGTCAACTGTAAATTTGTTCACTCCAAATGTCTTTTTCATCACACTTTGCTTTATTCTATAATGGTTGGCTCTACTCTTTTTCAGTGTTTTATTCTTTCTTTCCGTCTCCAGCTTTTATCAATGTTAATGAGCAATCAAGCTTAGAAACATTTAGATGCTTTTCAGTTATTTTATTAGATGCTATGTTTCAAAAGAGAGGTGAACTACTCTGCTCATTTAATAAAAGCATACCACCAAGTGGCAGACTCTGGTCTGTCATCATTCTGGTCCTTTCTGTTGTCATCTGAGGGTTGAAGATTTTACCTGGAAGCAGTCATTCATCATTCACCATTTCCTGAAACAGGAGGCTTGGCCTCCCACACTCAATAAATCCACGGGAATGACTGACAAACCCATTTAAAACAAACAATTGATATTATATTCATATATTACGAAGGGAAACAGATCTTCATAAGGCCAGATCTGTCTCCTTAGTTTTTTGTTATTATTATCTCTCTCTTTCCACCTCTTCTTAAATGCTGGGCTAAAAAGGAGGCTATAATCCCACTTAAGAGTTCTCACTCACTCTGGCTCCTTGTACCACTTGGCTTCTCAAATGCACAGTGCAGCTGCCTGCAGTGTTGTCATGTTAACCCATTGCTCAGATGCCCAATGGGAGGCTGATTAAAGGCACCCATCCTGATTTATGCATTTGCCAGTTGCAGCATATACACTGCATATCCTCTACTGAGAATGGGTGTGGAGCCTTTCGGATGGAAATGGAAGCTTGTCCTGAAGTGGATGTGTTTGCAGGATAGAGCAGACAGAACACACAGTAAGCTTGGGGCCTCCAGCAAAAACAGTGATTAAGAGGCTCCTAAAACAAGCAGAGAATAGGCTCAAAGCCAAACCTCAGAGCTGATGATAAAAAAGATACTTTCACAGAAGTTCTGAAGAGGCAATGCAGAAATCGTTGCACCTCAAAGAGCTGATGAAAGTTGCTGGAATCACAACAGGACAGAATTCACTCTACAATCACAGTAGACTGAGAGGGGTAAGAGATATCTGCTATCAAATCCTTTATTTTAATCCATCTTGACCAATAAGCCTTGAATTTTCTCTGATTCAAGCGCTTTTCGCCTTTAGTGGTTTTGGGTTGTTCATTTGAAAGAACAGATGTGGTCAGATCTCCGTGAAAGAATCAACTGAGACTAAGTTGGCAGAAAACACAAGAAATGTCTGTGTCACTTCAGACTTTTCATTATAAACTTCTTCCTCTGCTTGGGCTCAGTTACTTTCCCATTTTGCAACTTTCACAAACATACTCCCTGCAAAAAATTTAGTAGCCACTGTCAATTCTACATAATGGGATGGCATAATTCTACTCTCCTTTTTTCACACAGGTACCTCTCTGGAGGATTTGCAGCTGTCTGTTATACAGACTATTTTAAGGACCTAAAGAGCTACGTTTGCAGGGAGGGATTAGCATACGTCTTCTACATCTAAACACTATACAATGAGACTCCTTGAAAACATGCATAATTCCCACTCACACAAACTTCCAGCAGCAGATAATGTGAGCAGGAAAGTGATGCAGCCTTACAAGAGTACTTGCACAACTGGCAGAAAAAAACCCAAAACCAAACAGGGCAAAAATACTGAAAGCAGAAACACTGCTAAGAAATAGTTTTGTGTTAATATACCCCATGTGGCTATAAGCGTTGACATGAGCATGAAACTTCTAAGTCAACCTTTCATTTTGTTCCAGCTTCTACTATGCTATTTAGTCCCTACTCTGCCTAACAATTAAGATGTTATTTCTATTTTATGTTCTAATGGATGTGTAGGCAATAGCTTATTTCATTAAATGAACAATGGAAGTGCAGTGCCTGGAGCCTCCTCAACATTTCAAGGTATTTAAAAAACTACAGGCTTTTCTTCTTTCTTGTCAATATCTTCTTTAAGGAGGGGAATGACTTTCAGGCTTTCGGTGTACTTGAATACAGTTGTCTGCATTTATTAATATCAATACTATTGAAGCTATATCTGTCTATATTTATTGAACTGAAAAAGCCTGGAGATATAAAATTTCTAGTACAAGAATTCTTACCTCTCTAATTTGTTTTCAAAATTTGTTTCTTGGTATACAGTATTTACTTCTCTGCATCTCAGATTCTTTGCTTGAGTTGTTACCTGTTCCCTTAAGCTTTCTAACAAATGAAAGTGTTGAAATAATACCTGAGGCAGAGTCTTCTGACAAAGCCAGTCTAATGTATCCTTTAAGATGAAGGAAGAAAAGCTTCATGCCAAAACACTAAAGTTTGCAAATCTATTTAGGGTGCAACATAATATCTTTATAAAACATTTTCTTTCAAAGAAAACGGCTGTTTTTTGAAGACAGCTTTTGACATTCAAAACTCCAGAAAGTAACTTAGGATCTTACTTCTAATTTTTTCGACTGATAAGTTCCATTTTTCATTTAAAATACCATTTGGAGAGTGGGGGAATTTATCTATAGCAATGCAATAATACACAAAAGGGAAACAATATTACAGAATTATTTCATCCTATTTCAAACCAAGAACACTCTAATTTCGTGGAAAAGACTAAAAATTTTTTTTACTGCAGTTTGGGACATTATTATTTTTTATGCACTCCTGTTTTTTAGAAAGTCAAATAATTATTTCTCACTCAGATCTTTCTCTAGCCATGGAATCTCTGAAGGGCTCCCAGTCTCATTTCTCAAATCCTTTTGCATATTACATTTTTGGATGAGTAGATGATGACCAAACCTCAATATTATCTGCGGCTGTCCCTTATCAAAATCTTTGTTCTAAGAGGACAGTAAAGGCAATATTGTTCCTTTAGTTTCTTGTTTGATTTTTTCCAATACTAAGATCTTTTTTTCCCACCATGACTCTATACCCTTATTGTCTGCTTCAGCCCATAGTGGCATAGACTATGTTAATTCCTAAGAAATATTCCTGGCAATGTGACAGATCAACATGAACTACTTGCACTATCATTTTAATGAATTTCTAGGTATCATGTTGGAACTTCAACATCATTTTGTGTTTCTGCACACATGTAGGGTAGGTAGAATTATATAACAGGAACTGATCAACTCTGATGCAATCTTCAGTCACAAAATTCGCACAGAAAATAATATTAAGGATCCCTGACAGGCACGTCTTTCTTTTGGTTCTTTCTTTTGGTTCTTTCTTTTGCAAGATGTTAGAAACTGAAGATAGCCTGCACTATTTCCTTCTCCTTGAAAGGGCTAAAGATGAATATATTATTGAAAGCCCGCACAACTTTGTATTAAAAACATGCCTTCAAAAAGATACAAAACTGAAAATCATTGCTTTCTGTCAAGGATGACTACAGCTCTACTGTAGGATTCTGTTACATAAAAATTGCTCAACAAAATGAGAGCATAATCCTACAGTCTCTTTTCCTTTCTTTAATTGTAAAGCTATTTATTTTTCCATAGAGACTGGTTAGAGATACCAAAACAAATGTCAGCCTCCTTCATGGATTCATATTTATCTGTAGTCTTGGGGTCACTGAGACACATCCTGTGCTTAGATCAGTTATTCAGCAGAAGCTGTCTGCTTCAGCCCTGACCTCCCCTAGACTAAGAGTAGTCAGAGGTGGGATCCAACACCTGTTTGGACAGCACATGCTGGAAGGCTCCATAACCTTACAAGTGTGAGATTAATCTGTGGATTCCTCGCTTTTCAGATGACAAGCTTTATTCAGTGATTGTTACTGACAATTCAGACATGTGCTTTTCATAATCTAAAGCTTGAAGTGACTACAGAACTGATAGTTTTAAGCACTTCAGGTCACTGTTTTAAGCTGCAGCTTAAAATAGTGCTACCTGTGGTTTTGTCCTTAAAAATTATAATTGAGGTGATCCTAAACTTCACTTTAATCCCTCACACAGCTGTAACATGATACTTACAACAGTAATTTACTCTTTTGTTTCTTATTTAGAAAGAGGCCTGAATTCCCATGTTTACAAATATAATAAAAGGATAAAGTAGTCGAAAAAAAATATGTAGGTCACTAAGAAAATGCAAGATCTAAAGAGAATATTACTAGGAATTTTTTTTCTCCTCTTTTTTTTTATTGGGCCATTCATCTAAGTAAGACTACTGGAACAAAGGCTGTTGAAGCAGTAAACTGGTCTCAAGAATCCATCAATTTAACTGGAGTGCACAGTCTCTTCCTAATGAATCAAACAGGAAAAAAAATCCTTAAGTGATACACATTTTCTTACCTTTGAATACTCTAACCCTGCATTTGTTTGAGCAATGCTTGAGGTAAAGATAAGGATAGTCCTTGCCGCTCCCTGATCAGAATCAGCTCCTTAGCTCTCACAGATAACATTAGGTCTTCACTTCCTCTTTCTGCTCTCTCATTTACCAGATACCATAGGGTCCCAGGATGTGTTGCAGGCTGAAGTGTTTCTGCCACGTTTCTCTTCACATTTCTCTGGTGGAGTTCTGAGAGACAGTTAAGTAAAGTCTGGCTCTGCTGGCCCTGCTGGCCCTGTATCCACATAGCAAAATGTATCCAATTTCTGGTGCCTGCCCAGGCAGATTGACTCGAACAGAGAAGGGACCATGACCTTTCCATTTCATTCTTCCTCACTGCCATGACGTAGCTGAGCTGTCCTATTCATCAGAGCATTTTAGTGTGTGTTTTTAGTTATATACATGCTTTTCTGACTCCTAGCCTCTATAATTATGGAAAAAAAAATCAACAATTGTTTAGAATACAGTTGTGCTTTCAATAAATGTCAAAGGCATTTCCAACCCTGGATGAGTGCTCTTTAAAGTGTCAAATAAATCTAAAATAAATACACACTACTAGAATCCACCAAAAAAAAAAAAAAATCGAATACATTTGTCTTCAACTAGAGCAGTTACTCCAATAAAATCAACATTCTGGTGCTTTCACTTGTCCTCAGAAAGTGATTTTTTTTCATCTGTGCAAACTTGGGAAATTAGCAGAAAAGGAACCATTCTTATGTAAATCTTACATTGTATCTCCTTTCCTCCCATTCTTAGTCCACATAGGTAACACAAAATAGGTCATTGAATGGACACTAAGGGCCATACAGGACATGAAAGGAGCTCTGCTTCACAAAATAAGTAATACTCGTTTACATCCATTACCTATTCCTACAGGGGAAAAAAACCCAAGTCTTCCCACTCGGCCTCCCTCAACATACTCAAGAAACCCAAAACAAAACTAAACAAAAACTAACACCCAAATGAATTAGTGAACGGCTTTTATTTACATCTCAAAGGAAAAAAAAAAATAAAAGCAGTACGGTTTCACACTTTTGAGCCCTTAAATGCACTCTATATGAAGTCACTATGGTGAATTTTGTGCTGCAGTTTTGCCGACCAAGTGAAAACTCATGGTTTTAGATTTAAAATATTCCATTTCCATATTTTCTTTTTTCCACCCAAGGACACTGTATTACACAAAACATGGAAAGCATCTCATTGCTTCCAACAGTTGAAAACTCAAATAAATGAAGCTGTTGGTTACACTCATCCATTGGTGTTAAGAAGTCACATTGTGGCTATCCATTACTTGCCTTTTAGAAGCACTTAGCAACATAATCCTAATTAGATTCATAATCAGATTTTTTTCTAGCATAAGCACTGCATTCATTCTACAATTCAAAAGATCATTGCAGTAAACAAACACTTTCAAATATCTTTAATTATCTCTGTCTTCCAGAGGATTTCAAATGAATCAATACATTTAAGAAGTATGTAAAAGTGCTAAAAGTCCTATAGGCAAAAATAGTTATTAAAGAGAGAAGCTAGCTTATGTAAATTACACATAATTTTCATATACCTAATAGAAATAGACTTCAGGCAAAAATACTCCCATGTTATTCCATAGAGAGTACCTAAACTAAAGGTAGGGATCATTAGGTGACAACTAAAAATAATTTTTTCTTAAAGTGATATTTCATTATGCCTAGTCACAGTAATATATTACACCTGTAACTTTACTTTCAAAGAAACTCCTTGAAAAGGAAAAATGTGCAATAGTACCACATTAATAAAGGTCATTCACTTCTCCATAAAGATAAATTTAGCAAGGGAAGTCTTATCTCCTCTTACATGCACAACCACAAGGAGTTAATGACAACTAAGGAGAAATATATAGACTAAACCGTGTTTAGTTGATTCAACAGAACCACATTACATGATTTTAAAGGTACCAGAAACTAGGACCTCAAGAAATCTTAGAGAGTGCTGAAATATATCCACTTGGCTGCAAAAGATATTGATGAAAAAAGACTCAAGAGTTTCCCCGTAAAAATTTCAAATCTTGTTGTAGCACAACAAGATTTATGTGTACCATGTAAATTTACGTGTACCATGTAAATTAACTGAGATTATGCAATAATCAAATGGTATTTCCCCCTTATGAGGGCAGGGAAGAAATGGTCTTCGGTCAAGGTAGAATCAGTAAATAAGCAGACTTTCAAGTACATCAAACAATGAGGCAATAAAATATCAGCAGTGGGGTTACTCGAAGAGCCAGACTGCCCCGGAAGCATACTGGACAAGGCAGGTACCTCGCATATGCACAAAAGCAATGAGATAACCAGAAGCCAAGCTCCTCTACCAGCTTAAAATGTATCAGGCTCTTACCTACCAGCGGAATCAGCTGCAGCCTAGTGCTGGTCTGTTAGAAACTGATGGGAGACAGGGAACCAGCTGTAAAACCGGGCATAATCTTTACATGCACTGAGAACTGGGTGTCTGAGTAATTTTGTGGAATGATCTCATTTGCCACCAGTACCTCAATCACAGTAAAATAAAAATTCCAAAGGGAACAATTTTCTTTGACCTTTCAGTAAGAGCTTGGGAGGGGCCCATCTGCTACCACAACAGGTGAATGACAGTTGTGCCTTCGTGTTTCACTATGATTCCCACCAGTCAAAGTGACTCAGGTGAAAAAAAAGGAACAAGGGTAATGATAGTCATCCAACAATCTAAATCCAGATGCACCAGCTTGGAAATGATAACATGTTGCTTATCATGTCAACAGCAATGACAAGGCTGTTAGCACCACAGAAAGGTACGTGGTGGGTTGGTGGGGAAACAGAAGGAAGCTAACCAGAGGTAGTCACACTCCACTTACCTCAGTGCTCTTTCTCAGTTGTAGCTTTTAATCTTAGTTTTGTCGCTATATTCTAAAAAGTGCTTTTTTTTCCTCCTGAATATAGCAAAACATGCAGCAAATAATCTGTAGTCATCCAGACCAAACAACTTCTGTAGGGTTGCACAGTGGCTGAGGATACTTAAATCCTGACTGTAATAGATCTAGTGCCCTAAGAATAACCTGTGTAGTCAATCTGACATCTTTAGCCAGAAGCAGAGAAGACTTTCCCATTACCAAAGGATGTTCCAGAATCACTTAGGTATGTCATGAGGTGCACTAATGGCCTGAATACCACTTGTGGCTTAAAATTTAGTGAGTAATTGTAATAAAATGTTAATCGCAAAATACTAAAAAAAAAAAATTAAAAAAAAGAAAAAAAAAAAAACACAAACAGAAAGCTACCTCTAAATCATGACAACATTACCTTTAAGATAATGTGAAACAAGTCACTTAGTTCTACAGATCACTCTGCAGGACAATCCATTTGTCAGACTGGCAAAAGATAAAAACAAAGGGTATAAATATTCCCCTCAGAAGAGTTTCTGTATGCTAGGATATTTATCTATATGCACTGTTATTCATTTCCCTTTGAAAACAGCATCCATTGCCTCACCTACCAAGGCTTTTGCATTAACTTCAGAAAGAGCATACAAATTTTCAGAATACGGATCTGAAGAGACTCTAAAACCTAGTGGTTTTATATGTCTAAAAAAAAAAAAAAAATCATTTTGGCAGAAGGGAGTTATTTCCAGGAAGGTTTGGAGACTGTTTTCTGAAAGGCACATTGAAGTGCTAACTAATTGCAGTCACATTATTTGCCATATCATCAATGGTGAGCATTTTATGGCTGGATGCAACTAGATTAATATCAATTAAAAAGATGAGGGCTTCCTTAGCATGTATTTTTATTTAGTCTGACAGCTGCTTTTTGAATGGCACAGAAGAGTGCCGACGAAATAATAAACCAAGTGAATAAATAGTAATAAGTACCCTCTGATATATTCTTTTAGCTTTTTTATAGGTGATGTACTTCATAAAGGAGGCAGTTCAATGATAGAGTTTAAATTCTGCCAGTTGTCATGCTTGAAGCTCCATCCCAAAACTACTGTCTGTACTGAAACAGGGCATATTGAAAGCAAAAAGAATGAGGAAATATTGCTAGAAATTACCAGGTATGAGTATAGAGATATCACTGGAAAGCTGAAAAGAGGTTAAGAAAAAAAAAAAAAAGCAGCAGAGAACTGTAAGGAAGGATAGGAAATACAAGAGGAAGGCTGAAACTGCCTCTGCCTTTCTCATCTAGTATTTTCCTGTTTTTTGCTTTCCTGTGATTGCTGCACCTTTTGAGGCCTTTGGGATAAATAATAGCCACTTACACAGTTTCTTTGTGTGTCCTGGAAAGTAAATAAACATTTAATCAACTCCAAATTTGTCACAAAACATTAACATTGCTTTTGTGATTAAGGCAGCACTTCAAAACACTTCCAGTAACTGAGATGATAAAGCACTACTGCCACTCACCAAACAAGACATACTTCAGCCTTGCATGAAGCTTCATCCCAACTCATGCCATGCAGAGCTTGTCAGTATGCTTATGCTGGATTGCTGTGCTAGGCAGGAATTCTTGCACTTTTGTTCCCACATTTTTCTGTTGAACTTTCAATTCTGGTTGACCTTGCTGCTGACACCAACATTACAACACTGGCAGGACAAGGAAGATGAACTACAAAGTATTTGCACAGTAGATAACAAACAAATGAAGTTGTAGAATTCCCTAAGCTTGCACAGAGATCTTCTATATCGACTCCTCTTAAACACAAATTAAGTTGACAAGATTGATTCTTTGGCTGTCTATTAAATTTTTGGTTGTGATTGCCTACTGAAATGCCCAGTAGAACATGCCAGTCTCTTGACAAGCAATCCAGACGTAACGATATGAAAATGTTTTAAAACACAATGGCCTTCTATGTTTCTGCTCAGTTGATGTTTTAGGTTTGTTCTTTGTGTATAGTTTGTTTTGGGGTTCTTTTTATTTTCTTTCTTGTGTAAAGAGACTGGTTTTTTTGGAATTGAAGGTGAGGACATTTTTGCAGTTGGATTCCTGGCAACATTAAAAGTATACTCTGCATGGAAAAAAGCTGAAGAACTAACACCAATATGACAGAAGTAGTAACGCTTCCTTTGGTTAATGCTAGAAAGGCAACTTTCCAGTACAGGTTTCTAGAAAGGCAACCTTCCAGGCAACATTCCAGGTGGAATACCAAATACAGTGATGTCTTCTCAAGATATAAAAGAAACAAAGATTTCACTCTCCATATAACTAAGCAACGTGGTATGCAATTAGTGAAAGAAAAGAGCTATGGAATGCAAAAAAATAAGTCATTGTAAAACTTTGGTGCTGCTATTGCCATATTTTAATGCTACTTTGCTTGTTTATTTATAGAAAGCAACTGTGAAAATGCACTACCCATTTATCAAAGTGCAGATTGTTTTATGACTCCCGAGGAAAAGAACATCCTAAGCTTAGCTAGTGAACAAACAAGCAAGCCTGGATTTCTTAGGGTCCATCATTTTTAACTGTCAGAATAATTTAGGAAAGGTACTGTGACTTTCACACTTATCATATCTCTACCTTTGCAAAAACATGTACAAGTCTACAACAAGCTGCTTGATTTCTTTCTCAGTATAGGCTTCACCTGTACAAAGCAGCTTTAGTGCCTCCACCCTTAGCTGATAAGTTGTATACTTCACTTTATTAATTAGAAATATTTTGGAGGCTATCACATTAGCAAAACTACTGTTGAGTACCGAATCTTTTGACAAAGCTCCCTATCTTCACATGCTTTGACAGTTAACTCCCTGAAAGAATAAAAGAACTACAAAATCTCTTCCAGAATCTGTTATTAAAGGGTCATTAACAAGCGAGATATGTCATGCATGATGGTTCTCGTCCTTCTTTCTCACTGGGTGTGTTTCCAGTCCATGCAAGATCCCTACATCTCTTTTGAATCTAAGGTGTCCCAACAACTAACTCACATTAAATTTTTAGGTTTTCCTTCAACCCTTCCTTTCAGTTCTCTCACTTTAGTAACATGATCTTACAGTAACATGGTGAAGTTCTTGCGATTTTGATTGTTGGTTAAACACTTCTTCCAGAACTTAATTACACACTTTTAAGGAAGAGTTCAAATAGTGGGCCTGCATAACCTCCAGCTAAGGAAATGTTTTCCAATTCCTGGTCAAATGCTATTTACTATTTTTTTTAACAAGCATTCCTGCAATTTGGTTCAACTCTTCCGAAAAGCTTCAGTGACAAATTATGAACTTGGAAGTAGGGATCAAGAATACTACAATTTTGCCTAAATTAAACAGTGATAGGTTAGCTAAGACTAGCTGAGCTCTAGTCTAGTTAATCTTCTATAATCAATGGGAGAAGTTGGCACATATGAAATGTTTCATTTCATCATAAGGATGTGAGAGATGTTTGCCGTTGCTTGATGTAGCTGCTTCTCTCCATTGGGTAAAAGAAGTGACCCTTTGGGATGAGATAATGAGCTTTTAGCACTTTGTGGGTGAAAAGAACCTCTGTTTACGTGTCTGAAAAGGAAGAAAATTTGACCCTAGCTGATAGAAACATGTTCCAGGAAAACCTGAATCTAAAATATGAGCTTCTTTCTCAATGCAGTTCAGCACTATCAAGGGTGAGAGCTTGAAACAAAAATTACATTGATTAAAAAATTAATTTATAACTTGTAACTGTACAGACCAAGTTGCCCCTTTTAAACATCAAAGAATTGCTGAACAAAAGCCCTTAATGTCATTTGTTCTACTGGCATGTCTAAGTCTGGTGTGTATGAACTCCACATTGAACAATCCACCCTAAGCTGTAACTGAGACTGATACCTTCAGTGGTTTCTCCTGCCAGCTAGATCTCTTGCCAGTTAGCTCTCTTCCACGAATCCCCCGTTAATTTAGCTCTACTCCAGAAGTGCTATGACATGATACAAATGAATTACTAAGTCTTCTAAAAAACAGTTATAAATAACATAACAGCAATTAATTCAAATCTGGGATCTTAACACTGAAAAAGGCAATGATTACTTTTGGCATGATCCCATAGTGTGCTGAAAATCTAACATTTGGAAAAGACACCAATATACTAAAAACAGGCAAAAGCTACAACATTTATTTAGCAATTTTGAAGATCAGAGAAAGTAAAACTAATGCGAAACAAACAGGGACACAGAATGTCACATATAAGAAGACAAGCTGAAATCAAAAATTTTATTTTTAAATAGTATTAGTTCTCTCTTGTGTTTGCAGGAAACTGTATCATCTAAAAGGAAAGGCTCTTCAGATGAAAAGATTTATAAAATATGTAACCTAATGTCATTATAGTCACAAAAATCTAGACCAGTAAAGAACAAACCTATTACCTTAAGGTCTGCAATTTAGATTTTGCATTCCCTGTAATCCTTCTGAACGGTCTTTCAGTCAGTGTTCAGTAACCTGTACTGAAATATCAGTAATTTAACAATGCTGAAAGGCTCTCAGACTTGCATATGGTCAGACATCTCCCCTCCTTCTCTTCAGAAATCCACAAAATTATGCAAAATCACCACGTAAGTATAAAGCAATACATATTCAGCTGAAGGTTTGGCACAATATGGGGGTAGAGCTCAGCTACATTTTTAGTATGAGAAGTCCTTCCAAAATCACAAAAGGTAGAATTTTGACAGGAACTGATAGAAACTGGTACTTAAGGCTGTAGGATGATTTGAATTGCCTGCACCATGTTCCCTATACATAAGTTTATTTGACAGAAGACAGCAAATTGCATCCAAAACCCAATTAAGAAAATACCACAAGAAAAATCCCACCTGTACAACTTTGTACCATCACAACAGGCACAGCAAAACTGCCCAAGATGAAACAAACCTTTGAGAAAGAACTATTGATCAAGATTAAACAGGGCTCCTTGAGATGGAAGGTAAGTATGCTGACAAAGTAATGCTAGGGAAGGAGAGCAGTTGTTCACGTTGCATCTCTTCTCCGACAGGGACACGCAGCCTGAAAGGCTGTTCTTCTATTAGGGTTAAACTCAGTAACAGCAAGAATACACGAATACACAGCGAGTCTGCTCCAGAGTGCAAAATCAAGCTAAAAAATGAAATCACAACACATTCCTTTTCTTTAGTTGAAAAGTCGGGCAAAGTAACGGTGAAATAGTAACGGTGAAGTGACAGAGGAAAAGCCAGATCTAATGTGAAACGGAATTTGACAAGATTTGAAATGATACATCAAGGCAAAGCAGAAACTAAATGGAATTTCTTTGAAAACTGATGAAAATGTATAGTAGTTTTTAGTGGCGGTGGTTGATCCTCAAAGGTATCACCACAAGCTACTGAGCAATTCTGGTGTTATTCCACTTCCCGGTCCCAGCTCTCAGATGTGTGATTTGTGACAGAGGAAGAGCTGACAAGACAAGACGAGCATTGAATCATCAACACTTTGTACTCCAGCCCTTTCACACAGGCTGAGATAGTGTCCTCAGCAGCAAAAGTCAGTGGGGGTTCAGGTTGCTTTGCCTGAAGCTCTGCTTCCTGTGGTCCTCAACAACTGACCTCTCCTCGCCAAAGGCTGCCAAAGTACAGCCCTTGATTCATTCTCTCTTTAATTCTCTCTGCTTCCCTAAGCTCAGTCTTTGATGTATCTCACACTTTAGGGGCAGTAAGCAGACTCACATTGTACTACACTCTCTGCCCTGGCTCAAGGCTACTTCTTGCACACAGAGATTGTTTTCTGTGACCATCAGGTTCCTTTATACTAGTAGGGCAACCTAAAGAAACCTTAATGTAACTGAATCATGATGGCTTCTTGCTACTTGCCTTTTGCAGAAGTAGATTTATTTAGTTATTTGTCCCTCAGCTCCCCAAAGCAAGACATTAACCACCACACATTTTCCCAAAACCTTTTCTGACTCATAATGAAAAAAGGGATGGGCTGTACTGCCATGAGCCTCAGTTCATAAATGAGGCATCATACCACCTAAAGGGGAGGAAACCTCTATTTCGCAAGACTCAGACCAATCAGACTAACTTTGGAAAGTTCATTATCACATTTGGTACTTTCAAATGTCATAGCAGATGATTTGAGAGAATATTTCCAGCAGCCCCATCTACAGTCCTAACACGCCTTCTGTCATGGCTTTTCCTATTCTTGCTCACATCCTTCAAGGCTGTGGGATTCAGTACCCACCAAAGGGAAAGCTGATAAAGTTAGGCCATCTTCAAAAAGCAACAAGGAATGTTCTTACAGCCTTGGTAATCGCAGGAAACCATAACATGGAAGATTTGAATTTAGATCTTGGGAAAGGGTATCTTGCCTCTACCTGAGATAATATCTCTTGATCTTTGAAAAGAACAACACAAATAATATTCTACTTTACAACAAAAAATAAAGGCACAGCACCTTACTGTTCTTTTTAAGAAAACTATCCAGCAGCAGTAGTGCAAATAGCAGGAATAGACTTGGTTAATAATTTATCAAGCTTTCAGAAAGAAGTCTGAAAACCTCCTGCTAATATCCTTATGATCTCAAGTTTTGGTAAGAGAGACGTTGTACCAACTACCCTGCTGCTTGCCACTGTAATTCAAAGAGTTTTAGTACTTGTGCTCAGTTGAGGGAAAGTCTAGTTTTAAAGTGAAACTTGCAGCAAATCAATATAATCTGCATTACAATACATGGTCTGATTCAAGTGACAGCATACTTTTTAATGATCTCCCACTGCATATCACTTTTATGTTTTATTGTTGAAATGTTATTTCAGTACCAGTAACTTCACCTGAAAAAAAAAAAATAAAAAGATTGCTTTTGTTTCTGCCAGTGTCAGCTGCTTTATTTCAGCATTGTCTAATGTAACATTCCAGTGAGTTCCACCTTCCCCACAGAGATAAAGGCAAGGATGTATGTTAAATTACGCTATTAATCTGATATATGTTAGATTATGCTATTAATTTCATAAAGTATGCATCAAAAAACCCCAAAGAGGGAAAGATATCCAAACCCACAACACAAAAAAAAAAACCACACCCAGAGCAACCCACAGATAGATGACAAAGTTTCTATCATTGCTACCTACATAGTACCCTCTCTCTTGGAGCTAAAGCCTAATGACCAAGAAGCATCTATTTCTATTTCTCTTAGCAAAGTAGCAATCCCTTTCCAGACATTTTTATCATATGATGCTAATGTTTGGTATTATTCTTTGAAGCCATACCAGAATGGCTCTCTGACTACATAATTTCCCTAATCTATCCTCACTGAAGAGGAAAAACTAAAAATTAGAGAAGTGAGATAAATAAAACCATGTAGTAAGTTGCCTATATTTCCTGAATTTTTTTAGTATTATGTATTTACTGAGGATTCTATAAAATGTTATCTTCTTATGTGACACATTTCTTCTTAGACAGAATAACATATTCAACAAAGTGGCTGAAAATCTCTAGTTAAGACATCAAGGTTTTGTCTGCACTTTTATTTATACATCTCAAAATTCACTAAATTTGGGCAAAAATTATTTCTTTCTCTCAGAGATTCATAAACAGCCATATAAGGCCTTAGATGATATAGTCAGCCACAAGGCCCATAGTATATCCAGAACCTAGAGTGCAATTTTCTTGACTCTTAGTTCTAGCCTACAGTAGAGATGTTAAGAACATTAATGAAAGCTAAATGAGAGAAAAATTTACAATGACTTAAAGGAGGTGAAAGCACTAGTGCCAGTAAATCTTTGATAATATCACGTTACAATCCTGCAATCTTTCTCCTTACAGTCTGCAATATCATGGAGAGTTACAACCTGCACAGAAAAAGACAACAGTAGTAAGAATACAGAGAAGAAACTTAAAATACTTATGAAATAAAAGAAAAAAAGCACTGTCTGAGAATGAAAAGGCAAAAATATCCAAGCCCTTTGAAAGACTGGTAAATTCTTGTCTTACAGGAATTTTTTGATTCACCTTCAACCATCATAACCTACTTGGTGATTAACTATGAAAGAATATATAGAATTAACTAGTGGCTGATGCGTTACTAATAATGTCCTCATGTCATGACTATCTACAAAAAATCATTTTGGAATCAAAGAATGAAACACCTACAGAGTAGTCCTGTGGAAAAATACCATGAGTAGACTGTGATCCTAACTTTTTAAATGACCATGCTTTTCCAGCTGGCTGATCAGAAAGATGTACAGATCATGGACGAACTCCTCTCTCTGAATCTTTCCTTTTCTGTTATTCATGAGCAAATCATTTTTCCATTTTAGTTTCCATAAGGGTGCTAACAGAAACCCATGTTGGGCTAAATAAATGATTAAGGCTAATGGATTGCTAATGCACATTACTAGCAGAGTTTATGAAAGCCAAACTCTCAAATTCACATGTGCACAAACAGTTGAACGTACATGTGGAGAGAACATTAACAGTAGAGATTGATTTCTGTGCATGAATCTAAGGGAAGTTACTGGGGAAAGAAAAGGAACAGAGTGACAGCTATGAAAACAGTCAAGATGGGCATGGTAAAAATGCAGCTTTGTTACATATTTATAGCAGTGTACTGCTGTGGAGTGACTTCTGTTTCTAAAGATGCATTTATCTACTTTCAGTGTAATGCTGACCAAAAAATTAGTTATATACTGCTGTAAGTATTAGAAAACCATGAGATGATCTCAGGCATCTATACGGAGCTGCAGAGATATTCTGCTGATTTGTCTTGAAAACCAGAATATATCATTCGTGTTCGCTTCAGTAGGATAAAAGTTAAAGAATCTGTAGGGATTTCAAGCACAGTATTTTGCAGAGAAAATACAGACTCATAGACAGCTCTGGGAGCTTTCAATTGAACCAGTTCTGCTTGGTAGTTAAAGTTGTGTTTAAATCAGTCCTGAAAAAGATTTCCAAAAATTGAAAGAAGGGGTATTTCTGGAAAGGCCACAGAAAGTATTTATCACAGTAGCTTTTGAAAGATACCTATTGTTCTATCACTGAAAAAAATTTACATTTATTGCTAAATCACCCCTCTGGATCAAGCATATATTTTATGCTAAACACTTGCCCATTCTGAAGCAGTAATTACCAAGAATTATAATTAAGACCCTGTGTTAGTGTAACGGACAGAATAATTGAACAAAACAAATTACTTCAAAACTGGAAAAAATAATCAGCATTTCTGTACCATTTTTTTCCTGACAAGAAGACAGCATGAAGAGTTATTGACTACACAGGTGCCCTCTAACACTTTGGTTGTATGCTTGATACTTTATGCCTGTTTCGTCAGCTCCTGCTGAAATACCAACTGGACATCCTTTTTTCCTTTTTAAATGTAACAAAATTCCCAGTGAAAAGTCCACACAGTAAAGTTTTCAATACGACAAAAGTGTACTGAAACTTCTAGATGTTTCAATGTACTAAAATATATATAGCACAAACAGTGAAGAATATACTTTCTTTGGCATATGCGTGCAATATCTGTTGAACCATTCAATGTTTAACACATCTTTATCTCTCACTTTGCTGCTGTGTTTAGACAATATGATGAGAGACATTAACAAGATTAATTTCTCTCATGTTATTGTTTGTGTCATGTTTTTATTACGATGTAGGTGGGTTATACCTAATTTATTGAGCTCTTAAAAAATAAATTCCAAGCAATTATTTGAAATATGTAAGAGGAAAGGAAATAGTGTTAACGAATAATGTCATTTTAGTATTCTCCATATGGTTCATGGATTTGACCCTTTTTTAATTCTTTGGTTGTATAAAATCACTCTTCAAATGAAGGGTACAATATCTTAAGAGAAGGACCACTATTTTTGGGAATCAGAAGCAGCTCACTCTATATGTCAAATTCACCTTTGTCATCTTCACAAAGTTAGAATTTGCACCATCTTATTTTCCTAGTGCAAATGCCTTTGTGGCCTGTTTTTAAATTACTAACTCATTCTGGTTTTAGTATTCCCCAGAAATGACCCTTAGTCATAGCATCACAGAACCATAGAAGGTTTGGTTTAGAAGGGACTTTAAAGATAGTCTAATTTCGATTCCCCTGCCATGGGTAGGGAGACCTTCTACCAGTCCACAATGCTCAGAGCCCCATCCGGCCTGGCCTTGAACATCTCCAGTATGAGCATCCACAGCTTCTCTGAGCAACTTCTTCCAGTGCCTCACCCCCCTCACAGTCAAGAATTTCCTCCTAAAATCCTATCTAAATCTACCCTTTTTCAGCTTAAAACCATTAGTCCCTCTTATGCTTAGAGCAACGCACAAAATACTAGTCAGGTTTAACCCAGAACAGATGAGAATCTCTGAAATGTGAGCTAGAAAAGTATTCTTTTTTTTTTTTTAGGTGTAACTGTTCTAAGTATATGACATATAACCTCTCCTTGTAATAGTCTATTAAGATACGCTGCACAGTTCCTGAACATATCCTGCGTTTATTTCAATTTTATTTTTTTTACTAATGATTAGAGGATAATCTTTCCTTCCATTTGGGAAAAATTCTCTTGCCAAGTTACACAAATTGTTATGAGATCTTTATTAAACTCATTGCATAATATGTATGATATCTCATTAGATCATTTTAGCTCTGAGTAATACAGCAGTTTAAAGTGTTTGCTCCTAATTATCTTTTAACAGAGCAGCATTTTCTTATACGATATTCAGTATCAGTAATAAGGTACAGGCTTTGTCCCAGCTGTGTCTTCTATAACAGCCATCATCTGTTTGGACACATAATCCTGTGTTTTTTCAGAAATCTGTATTTGTTCCAGAGAGATCCTTCTTTAACAGATCTCTCCGCCTCTGACCCAGAGGCTGCCGTAGTAGTGCCCATCTGACCTTCTTGCTGAGGTTTGTGCCATAACTCCCACAGCAGTGTTAAGCTCAGCAGTCATCAGATGTGATTTTATGTGGCTCAAGAATTTCACCTGAATACCCATTTGAGCAGTCTAACTAGCACTTTGATGGCTGTCTACTGTTTTTGATATGATGTCTCTTGGCAGGATAAAGTTATTTGACCTTATAGCCCCTGTGATTTGACACAAATGCCAAACCCAATCATTTAGTTTTAAAACCCAGTCCTAATTACAGAGATGGATAGTTGAGGAAGAGGGTGAAATCCTACTATGACTGCTGGCAGCATGTTCAGACTATGAGATTTTAAAACACGATGCTTTTCTTTCAATAGAAAATGCTTAACGATTGGTTAAGCAACAACCTTCCCAAAAGCAGAAGATGGTGTTTCAGATACTGGGCACAGTAATGCCTTTTGGATAGGGTGGATTAACTGCAGTGTATTAAAGGAGAGCTTGGGTCACGTTAATTGAACCTTCTGTAAAGTTTTATTGAAGTTTTGAGAAGTTGAGTTTTTTCCTTTCTCTGTAGGTAATTTTTTTTACTATCGAATTCTGAAAGATTTGAAAGGATAAGAGATCTACAAAGCAAAAGGTACGTAAACCTTAAAACTGAAGATGAGAATAGAAATTTTCATCATTCACTGGAATAATATAATAATTTGTTTTTATTTAAAAAAGATTCATGATTGAATGTGCCAGACATACAAAGTGAAAAAAAAAGTAAAAAGTTGTTGACTTCTTCATAAATTCTATTGTAGATATAACAAAGATAGAGAAAACAGATGAGATGAAACTGAATAAAGGGTTTTAAAGAAACACATTCTGGCATGATCAGTCAGAAGTCAACCAATTCTTTCCCCAGATGTCTTGCATATATGATAATCTGATCTCTGCCAACCTGGAGACTAAGAACCCAACATAAAACTTACAAAATAGCATCTCCATATGCTCCTGCTTAGGTTATCTATCTATCTATCTATCTATCTATCTATCTATCATCTAACTTGTGCTCTGTTCTCTGCTGGAGGCAAAAGCAAATCTTCCAGAGAACCATTACAAAGCTTATAAGTCACTCAAGTCTTACTTGAAAGAGCATAAGGACAAAACTCATTCCAGTTTAATGACAGGAATTTTGGTAAGAAAATGCAGACCAGAACACACATTAGTGGTAAATTTATGTGGCTCGTTAATTGTGATAGTTCCATTTCTACATATTGCTAGTGGAAGATTAAAGCCACAATATTTAACTTTTCTATCCTGTTTTCACAGATCACTTTTAGAAAAGGACTAAAAAACAAACCTCAACAAAAACACTGTGACTGCACCAGAATATTTACAGATTTCTCAGATGGAAAATCTGAAGATAGGGTTCTGTGAGCTGCTCAGCAACATTGTACAAGTTTTTTTCTGTCAAAAGTTCATTATTTGTCAACTCCTCCCCATTCCAAGCTTTGGAGTTTCCTGACAAGCTTGTTAAAGTATACCGATAAATTACACAACCTTTTCAAATGTTCCCATGCCCCAATACACCATGTATAGAACTGAACTGTCACCTCCCTGAGCCAAGATGTACCATTCCAGGTACATTGCTCAAAAGCAAATTGCTGTTCCTTGTCAAATTGAATGATGTCACCACCCCTTGCTGCTCTTTTTATTAATCATTTTCTTCACTTCAGTAGTATTTACAACTTCTTTCAGTCTTATACAATCTCAAAAAACAATTAACAAATTGTATGCCTCTTCAAGAGCATTAGCAACAGTGTTGGCAGATACTGTGCTGTCCCTAGGTTCCAGGTGGCACAGGAGAAAGGAAAGACTGCTGAAATCTGTCTTTTCAACTGGCAAATAGCATGTACAGCTTTGGGATCACTCTGATGTACACAAGCTGGCAAATATAGAATGAGAGAGGAGCAGAGCTTTACTCCACAAAAATATCAAGGTTTCGAAATCTTTCTACATTCAGCATGGGAACTAACCCAAAATCTTAAAATAAACTAAGGCAAAAATACTGAGCAGAAAATAGTCTTGAGACCTGCACACCTTCTTGACACCTGTGAGTCCAAGCTTTAAATTAAGCACAGCAGAGACAGTAACCTGAGTTTCATCTCCTATGGAAGTGTTTCAGCACAAGCTATCCCAGGAAGGCATATCTTGGTAAGACAGTGTGGGTGCTTGTACATAGTTCACTCTACAAATTTCATCAAAAATCTAATTCTGACAAAGCTTTTTTGTCAGAAAAAAAAGGTGGTTTTTTTTTTTTTTCTGAAAAACCATTTGGACAGAAAAGGTCTGTACAGATCTATTGCTGATACTCCAAAGCCACAACTTACTACCTAGTCAGCGCTGCTGGACATATTGCAGGAAACTCACAACCATTCACTCACGTAGTCTAGTTTATAAAGTATCATTTTGCAAATCTCTCCCTTTTTCATTCCTAGCCTAGTACTCAGAAAACAGACTAACTCTTTCTACAATGTCTTCAACACTATTTTTTTCCCAGTGTAGAAAATTGCATTGTTAGTTTTGCAGGTGATCCTGAGATACACTGATACCATTAATGGCAATTCAAAAATGCCTTCCAAGTGCGACTGGAAGCCCAGTTCTTTCTCTTTTTTAACCAATCCATACTCCATGTCTTTTCCCTCAAGACTCTCAAAGTACATGAAGATGCTGATTAAATTTGTTTTGGTTTTTTTTAATTTACTGGGGGCTGGGTTTAATCTCACTATTTTGTGAACAGGTTCAGATTTCTTTGTCTTGCATTTTAAGTAAGTTCATAAAACTGCCAATATGTGCTGATGAGAATTATACTCCAGAAGCTAATGGTGACTTGATTCAATTATCTTCTTGGCAACTCTGGGTGAGTCATAGGATTGTAATTCATGAACAGGGAGAAACAAATCTGATGTATGGCTGGAGCTTAGTAGCGTGCTGCCATTTTCAAAATCAATAGGTCTGGAAAGGCAAGGATGAATCAGAGAAGGAATAAAGTAATGATCAGTAATTCTTAAAGTAAAATAAGAATGAACACAAACTACTCTGGATAACTGCACAAGTTTGGGCACGTGGCAGAAATGGAAACAGAATCACCCCAGCGAATCTTTGTGCACACCCCAAAGAAAAAAATTTCTTCAGACTTCACTTATATAAAATGTAGTGACTCATTGTGATGCTGAATCTCAACTCACTATGAACTCACTGACCCTCCTCAACTACTTCTTTCCATCCATTCTTCACTCGACTATAGTAGGAGAGGAATGGATGAAGAGAAACAGGGTGGAGGCAGGGGAAAGTATGAACAGGAAGCAGGAATGTCAATAATGTCTCCAGCTTACACAGCTCTGACCATTTGGCATGCTTAATGACAGTCCTTCTGCCCATCATGTCAGTCTGTCTGACTTAATCACTCTCACTCTCAACATGCGCAGCTCTACCTACACATCTCCAGCATTTTCCTGTGGTCCCCTGTGGCCTAGGACAACCACCTGTTCCAAGGAGAGCTCCAGCCCCAGCTCTCTTTCAGGTGCTGTTCAATGACCTGGCACTTTCCAGGCCACCCACATTCCCTGATCGATGAACCTTCCCCATGACATTATTTTAACAAGTGCACTGGAAAGGGTGTTTCACCTGCCTGCTTCTAAAACTGTAGATAGCAAAGATTATGTCTAAGAGAAGTTTTTTCCCTCTGCAGTAAAATATTCTTTTAGTAAAATGACACAAAACTTCATAGCTGAAGAATTTAGAGATAGTTTTGTTGTCTTCATATGCTACAGGAGTACACAAACAAAAGTATTTTGAAACTAGGCGCAGCCTGAGGATTTTGAATGTGAGCTTCCTGTACATGTTATTTTTTTGTTGTATTTGTTAATACAGAATCCTCAGACAGCCATTCTAAAGAGGGATTGATTTAAGAGATACTGGAAATAGAACTCTATCTCTTTTATTGGAGGTGCTTACAAAACAATAGGGGATTAACAGAGTTGGGAGATGGGGTACAGAGTATGGTTTTATCCATGCAGTTGAAGGAAGAATCAGTGCTGGAATAAACAACAGATTAGCAAAATGTACGTTGCCAGGATGAAAGGTTTTCCATGCACTTTCTACTGATGTGTGTTCTACTGAGAAGCATTTTGAAATGTTGCTTACATCAACACAGTAGGCTTCATACTGAACGCACAATGACTTTCTTTGTTTGTCTTACAAACAGCAATAGAATTAACTCCTAAAAGTTGCTGTGCACAAGATTACGGAGATTTCTGAGTAATACATTCAATATACAATGAATGAAAGTGACGCACAAGGGCTTTCATAGTTAACAAAGTCATGGTGAAAACTGTGTCATCTGACTTCAAAACTCTATAAATAATTTGGTTACATCTTAACTAGAAACTCCGTGCTGCCTACGGTGAGTGGAAACGAATAGGTTTATCCTGTGGACAATTCATTTCAATGTAAGACAGAAGTCTGAACTGGACAGACACTTCCAAAGAACAATTTGCTTTTTCATCCTCCATTGCACCTGTAAGTAATTTTATTCTGATGGGTCATCTTTAAATATGTAGCCCTATTTCACATGCCACTTTCTAGGGAAAGGGATATTTTGCTTTTTCTTCATCCTCTCTTCACAAAATCTTTGTAATAACGCTCTTCAGAATGTAGGTATCATCTTGAAAGAGATGAATTTGTCTACCCACCTGTCCCCATGAGATACAGAGTAAGAATTCTGATGGCTAAAATGTCATTGTTTTTATCTCTTTCAGTGACTTTCAGTTCATTTTAGGGCAAAAAGCCCCCAAGCTGAATATAGGAGGAACTGTCTTCTTTTATTTCTTTTCTTTATATTTTTTATGCATAGATGATTGTGTTGTTGTTGTTTGTTTTTTTTTTTGTTTTTTTTTTTATAAAGAGGGTCATTCTTTAAAGCTCTGGACTGCAAGGGCCTGACGTAGTGCAACAGTTTCAACAAAAGTAAAATCGGTGCAGCCTGTGGCTGATCTGATGGTTCTGGAAAAGCCTGTTCAAGGGCTGAGAAGAGACAGAACATTATTCATCTCTACCAAGTCAATGCCCATTAGTGCCACTAGTAACAAACTACAAACTGGATTAGGAATCAATCAGATATTTACAATGTTGCCTTTTAATAAACTCTTCTGTGAATGACTGATAGGAAAGGTTTTTATGTTGGTGCATCTAATGGCCCTTTTGTATACAGTGGAACATCAACAAATTAGTCAGCTAACGAAACATCATTACACTACATCGTAAGAACAAAATGAAAGACATACATAAAGTCTGACAGTGTTGTTATTCCCAATTAATGGTGCTGTATCTAACTTTGACATCCATTCTGAAATTACCTCAAACTCTTCATTTGCAATACATTCATCTCAAATATCTTAACAGACTGTTGCAGTTTAAGAATTCTTAATTAAATTCTCCAACTTGAATGCTAGCTTTCTTATGGCACAGTCACTCTCCAAACTCATCCATTCTTCATTTGTGAGAAACATTTTTCTTTAAACTTGCATATGAAATTCAGGTATTTACAATACACTTATTGAAATGACCCATCTCTTTTCCCTTGCAAAAAGATTTGTTTTGTGATGGAGTTTGATTTTGCTTTGAGGCACTTGTTAGACATAAGCTCTTATTAAAGAATGGAACAATACCCTCTTCTCAGTCACCAGAATGTATGTTGTTTTTTGGCTCATTAGACTTGTCAGACTCAGAATTTTTATCACTTTTACTCTTCAGACATAATTTCTCGTGCATCAGGATGTAGCTAATTAAATATAAGAGAAGTTAAATGAAACGATGAAAATGGAAGCTTTGATCTTCTGCTCCCACACTGCTTAGGAGCACTACTGAGGTGCTCACAACATTGTGCATTTTCTCCCCTTTTTACTACAGAAATAACTTCTTTAAACTAACTTCTACTTGCTATCAGCTTTTAGAACACAGAAACAACCATACTACGACTTCTGAAGAACTAACAAGGCACTTCATTTCTCCCATTCATCCCACACCACCTGCCAGATGCTTTTCTTCCCCACCATAGACTGCCAGCTAGATTCACCCTCCACTTTGGCAAGTGCTTCAAACATGGTCCTTCTTCTCAATGCCCTGCTTTTTCTGCATATCTACACAGCATTTCTCTACTCCGTTAATGCAGAAAGTTGGTCCTGCCCTCTCCCTGTTCACCTCTGGCCTAGAAAGAGGTGAAAGAGGCTTATTAAGAACATGGCCTCAGTGGTTTGCATGTCAGGCACTTCAGTGATCAGGTCCAGGACTGAAACTGGAAGTTAAACAGAAGGCAAACAGTGTTGACTATTGCCAGTAACCGCAGGCAAAACAGACTGCATCTCAATACCATTCCTGTCCTTTCTGATCCTCAGCTTGGCAACTTTCCCCTACCAGCACTTCAAAGCCTAATAGCATCAGATTCTTAAAGCTTATCATAAAATCACAAATATGCTGAGTTTGAAGGGATCCACAAGGATCATCATAGTCCAACTCCTGGCCCTGCACAGGACAGCCCGAGAGTCACAACATGTGCCTGAGAGCATCGTTCAAGTGCTTCTTGAACTCTGTCAGGCTCGGTGCTATGACCACTTCCCTGGGGAGTCTGTTCCAGTGCCCAACCCTCCTCTGGGTGAAGAACCATTTCCTAATATCCAACCTAATCCTCCCCCACCTCAGCTTCATTCCATTTCCTCAAGTCCTGTCACCGGTCACAAGACTGAAGAAGTCGGCACCTGCCCCTCTGCTTCCCCTCACAAGGAATGTTGAAGACCGTAATAAGGTCTCACCTCAGTCTCCTCTTCTCCAAGCTGAACAGCGTCCTCAGCCACTCCTCACAAGGCTTCCCCTTCAGACCCTTCACCATCCTCATGGTGCTCCTTTGGACACTCTCCAATAGCTTAATGTCTTTTTTATGTTGTGGCACACAAAACTGCACACATCACCTGAGATGAGGCCACCACAGTGCAAAGTAGAGTGAGACAATCCCCTCCCTTGCCCAGCTGGTGATGCTGTGCCTGATGCCCCCAGGACATGGTTGGCCCTCTTGGCTCCCAGGGCACTGCTGACTCATGTTCAACTTGCCATTGACCAGGACCCTCAGGTCCCTTTCCATGGGGCTGCTCTCCAGCCCCTCATTCCCCAGTCTATACACACAACCAGGACTGCCCCATCCCAGGTGCAGAATCCAGCACTTACACTTATTAAACTTCATATGGTTGGTGATTGCCCAGCCCTCTACTTTGTCAAGGTCTCTCTGCAGGGCTTTATTTATGTTCCAAATGCTAAATCATGTAAATCTTTTCTTTCATGAAGCTCTATATTCAGTTAGTCATATTTAGCTGCAAAAACGTTGATCTGGGTCATACAGCCTAAAAAAAAATCACAAAATACCTAACAAAAAGCTAAACCCTATGTGCCTAAATCAGTAAGGGTTTCTGTACTCCAAAACAACATTTGAAGTCTCCCATAGTGTGAAGCAACTGCTTTTTCTATTAAGAGAAGATCATTTTACTATTCTTCCTCTAAAATAGGATGTGGGCATGTGGACTCCACACAGCATCCACATTAAAACAGCGCATGTTGGCTTCAAAGGAGCTATTATGCAGTCTATAAGTTCAATGATCTGCAAAGCAATAAAGAGCTCCTTCTGTAGCCCTCACGGCCTATTGAGTAAATAGTAAGCATTTAAGAAAACTCTATAATTACATGTTTACACACTGGAGCCATTACCAGCAATCTAAAAAAAAGTACATGCAGTTTGAAAAAAAAAATCCTTAATCAAATTTTTTACATGACTACAACTCCTTTACAGCCACTAAGGACTACCAGCTACAGAACAGACAGACTGAAAAGATCACAGTTACAGTCTGTGTTTATATGCAGTGATGACATAGTAAGATGTCGGCTGAATATTTTAGATATTAAAGTCTAATATTTTAAATTAAATACATTCTGTATTTCAGATGTGCCAAATGGTAAAGAATCAGTAAAGAATTAAACAGCTTGATGCTTTTAGCTAAGTCAACAGGGAACCCCAATGGTTGTATTTTTGGAGACCTGTGTCTTGGACTCATTTCCCTGTCTGTGAGGCACATTCCCATGTCTAGAGCTGTAGCTGCTCTGCCTTGGTCAAACAGAAACTTTGGCTTCAAAACCAGCCTGCTTAATACCTGCCTTATGTAGAAATTTAAATTTGAGGATTTAGGAGACTCTATCATATAGATGGAACATGCCCTGAAATTGAACTTGTATTAGCTTGACACAGTGGTCCATGGGTAAAACACAGAGTAAAAAAAGAACAGCATCCATTAAGAATGGGACCAACCATGTATTTTTCACATACTGAAGACAGATAGGGCAGATAAGCAATTTAGAGTTGATACTCGTCACTCACATGCCTTCAAAGAACCATTTGCAAACAATTTGTATCAGACAAAATGCTTCTTATACATGCTTGTACACTTCACACTGTAAAAGTGACAGACTATTCAGTTAAGAATAATTTAAAGCAGCATTTCTGTTCCTTTATTCATATTTTGTATTCTAATTAAACTACCATTTTTCATATTCTTAAAACAACAACAAAAGCCTGTTTACCAGCTGAAGAGAACATTTCATGTTTTATAGGAACACAGAAAAATCCTTAAGAAAACATGAGTGAAATGCTCCTAGAACAACTGTGGTTTGGGATCAAAGACGTCCTTTTAACTTGCAAATACTACAACACATACTAGGGAGAATTCAGTTTAATCTTCATATGAGTAAAAAAAAAAAAAATTTCCCCACTTTTTTCTTCCCAATAATTAATGGTTAAATTATGGGTCATTTGGCATCACAATAATTCAATTACTCTGGCAATCACAGTATACTTCTACTTAAACTTCCAACATGATACATCTTTGGAAATTGCTTAGAAATACTTTTGTAGTCACAGGTTACAGGCAGTGCATTCAACCCACTGCTCCTCTGCAACATTACAATAGCCTTAATAATTTTGACAGAGATCTATGCAGACCAATTAAAGTAATGACATTCAAATGAACACCTACTTAGGATAGTTTCACATCAATTTAAGACACTGAATAGCAACATTTGCATTCCAGATGCTGAGAGACCTAAAATGTCAGGCAGTAGTGATGTTTAATGCATAACACAAATGCATGTGCCTACCGTCACATCAGATTTTGTGTCATATCCACCACACACCATTAAATAACAGAACTCTGCAACGACCAGGGATAATCTATAATAATCTGAAAACAAAACTTGATGGAAAATGTAGAATTCTAGCCAGGACACTGACACTTAACAACAAAATTCTCTGCCACTGAGTAGTACTGTCAGTTGTACATCACTGCTTGATAAATACACAGGAGAAGTAGGAATAAAATTCACGTTGGTATTAAAATGCAATTTAACCAGAATTTCTGTTTAAATTGGTGTCTAGCATGGGTGTAGTAGGTCATATTATCTTGACAGCAATTTTTTTAATACATCGTGTATTTTCCAAAGGTCATTTTTATAATGAATGAGGATATTCTCTTTCAGTGTATCTTTATTTGCACAGCTCTTCCTACCATTTAGATGCCTATGCAGATAATAGTAGCACACAAGACAGCAAAGATATCAATGTGTGTTAAATAACAGAGATGTGTTAGGCAAGCATTCAACTCTTGGTGAAATCAGTATTAGGTCAGCATTTAAATACCTTTAAAAACTGATTGTCTGTAAGAAAGTTGTCCTTACTTAACAGGTCCATTCTGCTTAAGTAGTCAGCATCATGACTGCTCTCTCTAGCAACAAACTGCAGTCTGCACCACAGTTCAGCCTCACGAATTCTGGAAAGACATCTGTCTTTACTCTGTCTTTCTCATCACCCTACCATTTCCTGCAATCTCTTTACTAAACTCCTCCAGCACAATCATTCTACCAATAGCTTCATGCAGCTTGATGCCTTTTTCAGGTAGGAAATCAGCTACAACCAACTGACCATAAGGCAGGCCACAGCTTTCCAGTGGGAATTGTTAAAGAAATACCACTGCAGAATCAGGGTGCAGCATAATATTACATTTCACATGCACGAGTGCAGTATGTAGTCAACCAAGATGAAAATGAAAACTGCACTTCAGTCCTATGAAACCTCCCAACCTAAAACAGACAGCACAAACTGGAGCTTTTCATTTCTGAGTCAACAGAACAGCTTGTTAACTCTGATCTGATGCAAATATGAAGGCCCTGAACACATGATTCACCTGGAAAACCTTTTAGTAATATAAACAACCCGTGGTCAGAATCTCAGTCCTCAGTCCCAGATATGCTGGTAGATAGTTAAAGATGCATTAAAAAAATAATACTGCTTTACTTGTAAAGTGTGCACTTATAAGAGGCAAAAAGATGATACAAAATGGAACCTTGTTATGTAATTTTCAGAGAATTGCTTTTCAAGTCAGAACCACATAAAATTCAACACTCACAGTACAGGAAGGCTAGAAGTAACACACAGAAGAGGTTTTATACTTTGATTTATTATAGTTATTTCAGAAAGCAGTTTGACTGCCAGTAAGGTGGTGCTCTTGATCATAGAATCATAGAATCAAAGAATCATAGAATATTTTGAGTTGGAAAGGACCCTCAAGGATCATCAAGTCCAACTCTTAGCCCTGCACAGCACCATCCCCAATAAGCACACCATGTGCCTGAGAGCACTGTCCAAACTCTTCTTGAACTCGATCAGGCTTGGTGCTATGATCACTTCCCTGCAGAGCCTGTTCCAGTGCTCAACCACCCTTTGGGTGAAGAACCTTTTTCTAATATCCAGTCTAAACCTTCCCTGACACAATTTCAAGCCATTCCCTTGGGTCCCGTCACTAGTCACCACAGAAGAGAGATCAGTGCCTGCCCCTCCTCTTCCCCTCACAAGGAAGCTGTAACTGCAAGGAGGTCTCCCCTCAGCCTGCTCTTCTCCAGGCCGCACACACCAAGTGACCTCAGCCAGCCCTCGTACAGCTTCCCCCTCGTTGCCCTCCTTTGGATGCTCTCTAATAGCTTTATACACTTCTTATACTGTGGTGCCAAAAATACAACATCCAAGGTGAGGCCGCCCCAGTGCAGAGCAGAGCAGGACAATCCCTTCCCTTGCCCGGCTGGCGATGCTGTGCCTGATGCAACTCAGAACACGCTTGACCCTCCTGGCTGCCAGGGCACTGCTGACTCAGGTTCAACTTGCTATTGACCAGGACCTCCGGGTCCCTTTCCAGCATCTCAGACTATACACATAACCAGGGTTGCCCTATCCCAGGTGCAATTCATCCAATAAACAATGAGTTCTATGGACACTCTTCCACCACCAGTAACATCATATGTCTAGATTTGCACACATATTAGATGAAGAATCACCATCTTAGATGGCCAACACAGCCTATTTCCACCACCTTGTGCTGTATCCAAAGCTCAGTAAAGACTCGAACATAGTGTTCGGCAAATGTGCATACACCCAAAACCAGACCATTGCTCTAGTCTGGTTTCAAGAATTTATACTCTTCATACTAAATGGAAGTAGAATATCTGTGGGCTGTTTGCAAAAGACTATGGTCTTTTCAGAAAATTGGCTTTTCAATGTTATCCACTTTAGCAGAGCTACTTTCCTCTGGAAAAGAAAATTATTTCTCTCATACAAAGATTTTACGTTCCCTTTTTCTCTCTGGAAAACCAAGCCAAAGGAAACACAGGCACAGGATATTTATTTAAACTGTAAATATATGAATAGACAAAGTGACAAAGCAAAAATGAAGAGGAAGTAATTTCAAGCTATCAAGTCAACCTACCTTGTATACCTTGCCCTTGCTTTCTTATTCTACATAATATGTGATGATAATCACATTTTCACAAGTAGTCCCAAATAGCAAGCTGACATTAAAACAGCCTGGAGGGAAATAATTTTCACAGATGTTAGGAGTAGCTAGTAACTACATCATTTAAATTAGGTTTAGCTGTATTTTAGCTTAAATTATTTGCATTTCAGACATAACCTATAGGGGATCTCACTTGGAAGCAAGAAAATACCATCCATCCATCCATCCATCCATCCATCCATCCATCCATCCAGCCATCCAGCCATCCAGCCATCCAGCCATCCAGCCATGCAGCCATGTTTAATTAAGAAGAAACTTCTTCTTAGTGGATTATCTTCATGCATTATCATAGAGTGGATAAACTATATGCGGCCACAATTAAAAGCCGAAAGCAAAACATAACAAAAGTTTCACAAAACCTAAAACACAAGAGTTCAATACAGAATTCTCCACAATAGCCATTTACTTTGGAATGTACAAATAATTTAAGTATGGAAACTAGCATAATAAATTTGATGTTATAATTACACCTTATAGTTGCTTTCTAAAACATAATCCCTCAAGAAGGAAATCTAACATGGAGAAAGTGCCAAACTTCACATTTTCATATTCCAACTTTATTATAGATCAGAACTTATAAATGTATGTTTAAATTATCAACCACATTACACTGAGATGCTACAACTTTCTAACTTGTCAGTTACCTTTTCCCTAGATCTTAATCTTAAAATGTCAGTGACAAAATCCACACTTCCCTTTTCCTCATTCATCCTATCTGCTACTAAATTTCATCTTAACCCCTTTATTACCTCCATTAAGGAGAAAAAAAAACCAAACCCAAAACTAAAACATACACATGCACACAATCTGTCTCCCATCTTACTCTTACTTATGCATGCCCTTCTTGGTAATTACCTTTTCTGACTCCTTTGTTCTTGATGTTTCAAATCACTCAGGGTCTGCGGATTTTATTTTAAGTAAGGACAGATAACTAAGGTGTTGATCTGGTTTATTTCTGGCTATTGGTTGGTCTGATCAAAAAGTCATGCCTTTTGAGAAGTTGCAGCTACGAGAAAATGACAGAATCAAATGGTGCTAGCTATGATACACATTTAAGAAGGGGCCCCAAGACCCCTACCTTCAAGACTCATACCAAAATAGTTATCCAGGCAGGAGATAAGAGGACCTTACATCTCAAGGAGGCAAAGGAAATAGTTTATAAGATGTGGATAACCGTTATCACCACTGCCACATCTCTGCTTCTTTTTGAGGTACAAATAGCACCTTGGGGTAAGTCAGCTTCTTTGTGCAGCTCTGCTTTTGGGTGACCAGGTCACATAAGGGCCACATAAGGGCCTGGACAGGGGACAGCCTCACAGAGCAGCTTCCGAGCCTCTGAAAACCACAACTCATGGGCGTCATGCACGTGATCCTGTGCCATGGCACTGAAGGGGTAAACAACCAAGATAAAAGTGAAATACTCCATCAGTGAAACACCGAGTGGCAGAACAATTAACTACACCATAAGGTTCACATTATAAGAAAAATCATTTGTCTTTGGTCTTTTTCAGGGGGGAGCTCTCCAAAAATCAAACTACTTCCTAACAATACCAGAGTTTGCTGTTCTGCTCAGCCACTGCTCTCCATGTCATGTTTTTTTCCAGTAATGGTGGGTATGAGATAGCCATCAGTTGGAGTAGGTAGATTGGCCTCCACCCACCCCTTCCCTTAATCTTGTTACAAAACAACCAGGAAATTGATATAACCCTGAATGTAATCCTTCATTCCAGTGTCTCTTTGAAAAGAGAAAAAAGAGCAAATCATAATAGTTCTTCTTGTCAGTAGTACATGAGGACAGACGGCAACAAAAATGTTTCCATTGTAAGCCTGCTTGAAGATTTTATGTTAGTCCAATGATAGGAGTATCATCACAAACAATAGTAAGAGCACAAGAGCCAACAATCAGACCTGCCCCAAAAATCAAACAGAAAAACAAGCAAAACCCCCAAACAACCCCAAAACATGCTATCTGGCTTCAGGTAAGACAATGTGAAATTCTACTGGAATAAGCGCTTAAATAAATATCCAGAAAAGGCAATGTGGAAGTAGAGTTTTAAAATAATTTAAAAGGACAAGAACCTGAAAAATACATGAAAAGCAAACATTCGCACACCAGATTCAGGAACCAAAGGATGAATATATAAAGAATAAGAGAGACTGAAAATCAGAGATATTTGCAGCTAATTTACCAGAAGCTAATAAACCAGGTGACATTCTACAGAGCGAAAAGCTTCCATGAAAAACAAATAAAAAAGCAAACAAACCAAACTGAACAAAACCCTAACATATCAGTAATATCAGCTTCCTGGTTTAGAAATTTCACTAAATGTCTCTGAAATTGCGAACACATGAGAAGAACAGATAACTGTATACGCCAGCCCAAAGGCTGTAAGTGGATTAATGAAGAGATCACAAACTTTCTAAGGATTTCACTTGATCCTTGTTTAAGTTTCCCCTCTATGAAAAACAGTAAACAAAACTGTAAAAGGTTGATGCCCAGGAGGACGATATGATGGTTTCCCAGGATTGTGCATTGAACAGATTTCTAAAATCATCAGAACCCACAGGGCTACAGATTTTAATATAAGTACTATTTGCTTCAGTCATTCGCACACAACAGAGAATTAATTTAAAAGGGCAATGAAGGACAGGATTATTTTTTTTTCCCCAGCAAGCCTGTCTGTCCCACAAACAAGACTGGGAAGGCAGGGGGAGGGAGGGAGGGAAGCAAAAGGCTATGGAAGTAAATCGGCTATGGAAAGAAATCTTTTATAAAACAGAAAGCTAGAGCTTGGTGTAATGATAATCCAGTTTGTACACAGAAGTTCTGCATAATTTTGATTGCCTCTTTCTTGGCAGATAGGGAACCAACCTGCTAGAAACAAGCTGGCTAGGCCAGTCAGGGGCAGTAATTAAAAAAACCAAAAAGCCAAAAAGGGGGCAAAAACATCCATTCTTGCAGCATAAAAACAAACTGTCAATGTGGAAATGCTCAAATGTCAAATTTAAAAGAAAAATATTATAGGCTCGCTGATATCCAGAAGCGTAAGGGTAGGTGGGGAGGAGGAAAATATCATCATAAGCTGATCAAAGAGCCTGTGTTGAAGGTCTGGCATATGCAATCTGGCGACGAGTTATCACTAACCAGTCAGAGCAGAAATATTAAGCCAGGTTCTGCAAAGCCAAAGAAAGAAGTGTGCAATGGTTTCACGTCAAAATTTATTCTGTCCCTTTTGGTTTGCTTTGATACTGGAACTTCCCAGATCCATGTGCCCACAGATATGTGTTTCTATGCACCTACACATCTGTATGTGTGCATTACACTACTGATTACACTCTTAATTTAGAGAGCAACAATGTTTCACCAGTTACTTCTCTTACTGTTCAAGTGCTACTACGCATGCCCCTCAAAACCATTAAAATGAATTCTGAGTCGCTCCGTACCATTGAGGCGGTATTTCCAAAACCCTGCCGACCAGTAGCAGTTGATCTGCACTTCGAGTAACACCTTTCTCCTGCTATAAATCATGTGCTTTCAGTAGTACTGATGAACGTGTGGGCCTTATTATGTTTCTCAATTATGAGCTTTCTGGAAGCAGGTGAAGAAACAGGGAAAATTAAATACCCAGAAAAAAGTCCTACATTAAATGAATACTCAGATTGCACACATTATGAAGCTAGGAGATGCACATGGCAAAGAGTATTCAACATCTTGTTCTTTACTCATCATGATACTCCTTTTAGTTAATTAATTGCATTATAGTCCTTCCAGCAGGCCTCTGTAGTATTCAAGATAAACCATACCTACTACTCAAAGCGGGTCAGTAAAAAATAGTGTGGCAGAGCACTCGTGTGTTTTTGAACACAATCATATATTCTGGAAAAAAATGCATGTGTTTAGAAGACTGCAGGTCCCACTGAGATCCTGAGAGCACCTGCCAGTAAGCTGGGGACAAAGCAGGCTCCAATTCGTACATCATCAAAGCATTTTGACTGATAATATCTTACTTCTGTGAAAACTGTGTTCTCCTGCTGGAATTAGCCCCATGTCTGAATTTCTGAAGGATCAAAGAATTGCTATTGTGGAAACCAATGGAAGTGATGAGCGAGGAGAATCCATATCCCACTAAAGATACCTGAAATATTTTCCTTCCCATTTTTAGTGCTAGCAATGCTTCAGGATTAGTGACAATATGACGTAGGAGCTTTGAAAGCAGCCTAATTTCAAAGCATTAAATACTACAGTGTTGCTTTGAAAATTTAGTTTTAAACAGAGAGATGATTACATCAACTCCTATATAAAGAAGACCACAGTAATAGCAGTGTTTCTGTAGTGTGTTAAATCCATGTCAGATCTCAGGACTCAGCATAAAGAAAACACAATATATGATAGTAAATGAAGCAAAGAGCATAAGGCATGTAAGGAAGGTAGCAGAAGGGTACAGACAACCAAGATACCTCACTGAATCAGACAGCTATAACCCTGGTCAGCACAGCAGACTGCAGCCTCAGCCTACGTGCTGGCACACTAGCAACAGCCTTGATGGTTTTATGGAAAGGTATGGAAAAGGCTGACTTAAATAAAAACTGTTCCAGTGAAATAACTTCTTTCCTGTGCATGTGAGCTGTAAGAGCTTGTGTGTTTTTCTAGCAGAGGCAGGGCAAGAGCAGAATCTGTTTGCAGCAGAGCAGGCGAGCACACAGGTCAGCACACAGCCACCAACCGTTCACTTGCGATACTTTATCGCCTGAGAAGCAGGCTGACTCCTTGATAAAGCATCCATCTTTCTAGGTCACTTGGCTGAAGTTTGCTTTGCCATACTCTGCTGAGAACAGCTGACAGCCTAATAGCAGTGTTTCTCCAGCTATTGATTCCCTGATTATTTTTTTTTCCCTGCAGACTCACTGTATATCTACTTTATTCTGCACATCTAATGAATACATACAGCATTGTAAATAAATGGTACAGCATTTCACTGATGTTCCATCAGAGCAGCGAAAAGAAGGTAACAAAGTGAAAAAAGCAAGATGCAGTAAAGGGTCCTTCTGCCTCCTGCTCTGGATCACACCCAGCAAGGCACAAAGACATATATAGAGCTGTGGCACTCTGGGCTCGGGGCACCACAGACCTATAGCTGTGGCTCCCTGAGGAGATGGTGCTCGGCAAGTTTTCAGGTCAAAAGCAGCAACATTCTGCTCTGTGGCCCTCCTGGACCCAGCAGTGGCAGCAGTCAGCCCCAATTTAGCTCTGAGCACTTACGCTTGCAGCAAAAATCAGGTACTTTAGACAGACATATGAAGGATGACAACAACAAAGCCGTACATTATCATAAAATTATCACCAGATCCTTGTCAGGATTGCCACATGTTGCAAATAATATCCACTGTAACTGATCAGAGGTAGCATTGGAGAATAGTAGCAAAACAGACTCCCAAAGGAATAGCAAGCCCCCTGTGCTAGAAACTTAACTAATGTAAATGAGTTAATGTAATGAGCTCCAGGATCTGATCCCTCATCTAATCTGTCTACAAATATCTACCTTTTAGATATAAACTCATCAACAGACTTGTTCTTTGAATGCTTTCTGATTGTTACCCTAAGGTCCATTCTACACTCACTTCTGTATTTTTTAACTTCTTGATTCAATACATCCTGTGCCACCCATTGCCTACTTTTTTATCCCTGCTGAGAGGGAAAGAAGCCTAAACTACATAGACATTCAGTGAAGAGTAAATTTTTACTCTCTTTATCATCAATAACTCTCAGTGAAAACTGCAAAGCTGTAATTCTTAACTTACTTCATAAGTAAGCTACAAAATACTTTTTAATTTCTATAAACTACGGTCCCATAATCAGAACTTGTAAATTCCACTAGAACAAACTTTCAGTGATTCAAATTAGCATCATATGCTCTTCTTGCAGAATATTTATTTTACTTTCTTTTGGAATTGAATAAAATGCACATATTGCACTCAGAATCTGGTAGTTTTTTCCTAATGCCATTGTACAGGGACTGGAAGTTCATTCTGGGCCAGTACTTTTGCAAGGGAACAACAACTTCAGCATCCCACCAAGTAAATCTGTGGTTTAAAATCAACTGTTGCATCCAAAATTCAGAGTACAGTAAACAGAAACTGTGGCTATAAACCCCAGTGAAATTATATCCTGGTGTATTTCAAGTTATACATTTAAAACTGAGCTATCTGAAAGCAATGGCCACTTCTGAAAACATGGTCATTCATCCTTCTAAAACATTTTTCTAATGCTTACAAGTACATCTACCAAAAATGGGAACCAGAAAGACGAAGGGATGTGTTTTTAAGTATACAGAGCATACTATAATGCATCAGCTGACACCATAACTTGCTTGTGCTTTTGAATCACTTGAAATCCTCAGCTGCTGTCAGCTGCTTGTGAAAGACCTGTGTTAACCACCTTCACCTGCCCCAAATACTGTCCCTATCCTGTTCCCACTTTCCCCTTTCCCCCACACTAAAGACTCTCACTCTGCTCTGTTTCTCCTGCATCCTCTCTGCTTCCACTGTTCTCTTTTCTTTCCTTCCTACCTGGGAAGTCCTTCAAAGGATGAATGGTATTTAATTATGCTGGGAACACTGAGAGGAAGAGCACTGCCCTGAAGGGCTGCCAGAAAACCCACATCAAACTTAATGTCAGGCCTTGTATTATTCAGCTGTTTAACTTACCAATTAATTATACAGTAAATAAAAACTATTTCCACGGGGAGTCAAAGTGCAGTCCTGACAATCTTGCTGGCAACTACACATCCTCAGATCAGGGACGATCACATTACAACAAACTTGGTGATTAATGAATTCATGATATTCAGATAGTGTGACAGCTGTGGTATTGCCTGTGGCCATTGCTCTGCAATTCCACAGCTGCTTAAACCCCTGAATTACTCATGGAAGGGATGGTGACTACAGACCTTGGGCTTGTTGATGAAATTTTAGACTCAGGATCTTCTTTGCCCAGAATTCAGACCAATCACTTCAACAGTGAGACTGAACTACCTTTGTGTATCTGCTATGCTATTGGATGGGAACCCCAGACAATGCTGGACTGTTTCAGCAACAGCACCCTCAGGAACTCAGTAACTGCTTCATGAATCAATCTTAATTCCACCAATAACAGTGGAGCACCAGTCTGATGGAGACCCCACACACAGCATATGCCTCACTCCCACTATGGACACATCCCTTGTGACTTCCCTTGGCCTCAGCAGCTTTTAAGTACTTCCCCCCTCTGACCTGGAAATCACCAGGGACTATGACAAATACTTGCTATGTCTATCACTCCCATCCATTAAGAGGTCCTGTTGGCCTAACTGCCAGTATTTTAGAAAGTCCAGTGTTATTCCCATTTTTTTTAGTGCAACCAGAGGTTCTTGCAGTCAAGAATGATTAGAACAAACAGTATGAGGTTCTCTGATAAGGTGTACAGTAAGGTACACAGAGGTATTTTTGAGTAAGAATGAAGCACTCTTCCAAAAGATGTTATCCAAGACTGTATGATGTAAAATCACATAGTGATTTTATTAATCACTCTGTCAGCATAACTGACACAGGAACTACCAGAAATCAACACAAACTCTTTCAGAATTTACATTTGTCTTATTTAGAAAGTGACAAAGTAATCTTAATTTCAAAATGTGGAACTGGAAGGTTGCCTAACAGTTTGTAAAGGCAGATGAAAATACATTCCAAAAATTACATGTCTCCAAAAGTTAATTATGCAATCAGAAGTTTAAGAGCTTAAGTTCATGTTTGTTTCATATTTTAAAGAACCACATCTCATATACTGAACAAAATCACATGTCAGAGATTACAAGTACACATGAGAAATTACTCTTGCTTCCAAATCACCACTGCTCTCATCAGTCAAACCTTCTTCATTTACAACAGCATTATCAGGTTAGACATTATGCATTTTTCACTCCAAGGCTGTTGATTTATGAGGAAAAGCTGGACTCCTGACATGGTTTCTGCTCCATTGGCCACATCTTTCTTCCATACATGAGCTGGTAACCTAGGAAGGACGTCAGACCTCGCTTGAAACAGTACCAGGATCTTTACAACATACATCCCACCTGATGCACCTACGTACAATGAAGTTCAGGAACTGCTTCAAACATGTCTCTGAGGTAGAAGAGCAATACCCAGAAGAGGCTGACAGATGACAGCACCACCTGACTTCAATACACTTGGGTTTTTATCTGTGTCAATGCAATAAAATGTTGTTTTAACTCGCTTTCAGTCATGCCAAATGATACCGAATGAAGGAAGAGGCAGCCTGACACCCACAAAGTAGAACAAGGAACAGGAAAGAAAAAAGGTTGTAAGAAGAAAAATGAGGCAGGACTGAAATAAAGAAGGAGGCCTGGAAGAATCAGAGGGATCATGGTGGGAGGGAATGGGAAAAGTAGAAAAATACAGAGAGGTATGAAAAAGGGCTCAGATGATGTGGTCCAGATAGACTAAATTGATACTACGAGAGAAAGACATCATAGTTTATCACTTCTAATACTGAACCATGTACTGGAGCACAGCTCTTTGCCTTTTTATTTTAAGGGGGCCAAATTAGGAAAGCAAGTGAGTTAAGAGTAGGTGGGTTGCAAGGATACAACAGATGGGACGTGGACAAACCTAGTACAGAAGTGGGAAGGGAAAAATGACACCCTGTGCAGCACAGAGAGATGAAGGAGGGAGACATTTGATGCAGTATGAGGCAGGATACATGGTCCGGATACTGTAAGTCTCATGATGTCACAGGAGATGCTGGTGTTGAAGTCTTGCTGTCCTCCAGCACATTTGCAATATACTGAGCACTGTTCTAGACCCTGAAGATGCTGAAGACTCAGGAAACTGAAATCATAATTAATAAGAGCCTATCCAGGAAATGGAAGCTTTCTTTCCCACCCCAACTTTTCACTCAACCCCACAGCTCATAACAGAGGTTATAAGTTTACTAATAGCAGATCATACGACAGCCAGAAGAATGAACGTGGCGCGTCACCAGTGGCAAGAACTTGCTATTTTGAGCAACTTTTCTGGAGGTAGGACATTTCGACAAAAGAATTCTTAACTGCCTGCTGAGCGCGGATAATGCTGAAGACTTACAGCTCCAGAGTCAAGTTCCATGTTTTGCAGGAAGCATCCTTTGGCTTGGGATGGACATCTCTGCATGACCCAGAGTCAATGAAACCATACATCTTGCATGTTTCAGTGCTGCTCAGCTGTCAGCGCACAGCTGTGAAACCCATCCACAGAGCACTCTGCAGGCACTAGACACTGCTAATGACTGACATGAGGGAGGACAAACAGCATACAACAGTTATCAGAGACTCTGCACACTCTACTAACAGCTAACAGGGGTTGGAGGAATTTCATGTGGTCAGTGCATAATGGAGGAATTTCAGTGGTCAGTGCATAACGTGTAGTGTGCACTTCTTAACAATACTAATAATTTTAAAAAGCTAAAAATTTGATAAGAAAGTTTGAAGCAAATGCACATGCAAATTTTAGAAAAATGTCAAGAGGCAGCCTCTGCAGATTTAATTTTCTGAGCTTATGATACATCATTAAGATATGCATTATGATATTGTCTTTAGTCATATGATCACACAGTTCTCAGCACCTATTTAAAACAGACTAAAGGTAGGTGGAAAAAAATTGCATTTAAAAAAAATGAGAGCCAAAATAATCCAGTTCTGGAACTGGAATCCATAATTCTGGATTATTGCTTCAGAAGTCTGTTATTCTGGTATCTCTGTGTATTAAAAGCTCTGGCTACCTTTTCAAGTCTGAATCTTGTTACGGAAAAACTAAACTAATTTAAAAAAAAAAAAATCAAAATTCTTTTGCACAATTGAGTACTTGTTAATAATAAATTTGAAAGCCATCTTCGAAAGAAGAGCAAACTTGAGGAATCACTTTTTTCTTCTTTTTGTCCTGTGTGTTCTGCCATTTTTTAAGTCAGAGATGTAATTTATATGTAAATTTTTCCTGAATATCACTTCAACCATTGAGAAAAAGTAAATATTTTAAAAACAGTACATAATAATTTGGTAAGAATATCTAAGTAGTATTTAAAGAACAGTTGTAACTGAAAAAAAATACAATATTAATCAATTATAACTTTTACAGTATGTGCTACAGTTTCTAGGTCAAAGTCAAAGAATAAATGAAATATCGAAAATATTTGAAGCAAAGCATACATTTAGGTGAAGCAAACATACATACTAGGTGAAGCAAAATAAAATACATATTAAAATTCATTCTACCAATTGCAATTCTTATGTTTAATTAAAATCTGAGCACTATCCTCTGAGAGATTCCTTGAAATAGATAGACTGAATAGCCCAAAATAAAGGTGTTAACCCAGACTGTGTTTCGCTACCAGAATAGCTACTGGTTTGATCGCTGTTGCTCTAGATTAAACATGCCTGTATATTTTTCTAAAATTAATACACCAGACCAAATTCACACATAGCTTAGTAATGAGCATTTCCAAATATTTGTTTGAATTGGAAAACATGGGTGATTCACTTTGATCATTCCAACAATACTTATTTCTGTGCCTTGAAAACAACATTGAAGAAAAAGCTTCTCAGACGAATGTTTTGCATTTAGAAATCAGTTGACACCATATTTCAGTACAATTATTTATTACAGCCTAATCAATGACAATGATGCAACTTCAGATTTTCCGTTCCTATGAAATGCAGAGAGACTGCTGTCCTTTAAATATTGTAATGAGTTAGACTAGCATTGTAAAAGAGTCTGAAGATGCAATGCACTGTAAGAGTATACATATATAACAAGAGTGTTTGTCAGCAACAGAAATTTGTACTTTTCTAGATTGGCCTAGAAGGTTAAATTCTAAAAGTCAGTTACAACATCACATAGATGGTAGTAAAACAAAGCCATTTTACACTATCATCGAGCTTAGAGATAACAAGCTGACCCTCATGACCAGATTTCTAAAATGAACAGGCATGGTGACTTGTACCCTCAACCTTTAGTTAAAAGATCACCACTTCAAAGCCAAGTCACCTTCTCAGCTCTGTTTTCAAGACTGCTATCATCTGAACTTCCATCTCAGTGGGCATCACCACTGGCAGTAAACTACAGAATTTTAAGAGAATTTTCAAATGTATAAAAGCAGATCCTTAATACTTTACTGTTTTCCATAAACCTTTTATGTACTAGGCTGCAAAAGATAATGGCAAAGGATCCTTTTGCTTCCCAACCAGTTCTTGGAAGAGCTTTTAGAATTCACAGAATCACAGAATAATCTAAGTTGGAAGGGACCCAGAAGGATCATCGAGTCCAACTCTTAAGTGAATGTCCCATACAGGGGTTGAACCCACATCCTTGGCATCATTAGCACCGTGCTCCAACCAACTGAGCTAATCTCAGGGTCGAGTTATGGCCACCTAAGGAAATAGCACCAGTGTTAACCACTTCCAGCCTGTATCTATATTCCTCTGTGTGACTAGGAATGCTGGAAAGCTTGTAACCACTGATAATTTATCCCGACTTGCATACTGTCACAACTGCTCTGGCAGCTTTGTCAGATGGGGATCTATGTTCTCTGATATTTTTATATGATGACTAGGAAAACACATCCGTAACCTAACTTCACTACTGCTATAGAAATTAACAAGGCAGAAGTATCCAATACTGAAGATATTCCACGTCTTCTTTCACCAAAACTATTTTTGCTTTCTTTAGACCCAGTGATAAGTGATGTCTACATTTCTTGTCATAAAATGAAACTCAGCATAACTGCTCTTGGGCCTGTGCTACCTAAACAGAAGGAAAGTATGCTTTGAATTTAACAAAAATTAGGTTTCAATTAAATTAATCTTTCCTCACACACAAATTCTTGCTACTAGTATGTACCGGCTTTGTGTGGCAAGGGTTTGGTAGCAGAGAGCTGAAGGGGTGGCTTCTGTGAAGAGCTACCAAAAGCTTCACCCAGGTCCAAGAGAGCCAATGCCAGCTGGCTCCAAGACAGACCTGCCACTGGCCAAGGCTGAGCCCCATCAGCAGCAGGATCAGTGGTACCTCTGAGATACTATACTTAAGAAGGGGGAAAATAAAAAAAACCACATGAGCAATTTCGACTAGAGAGAGAGAGAGAGAATATGTGAGACCAACAACTCTGCAGACCCCAAGATCCATGAAGAAGAGGAAGGAGGTGCTCCAAGCACCAGAGCAGAGATTCCTCTGCAGCTCATGGTGCAAACTATGGTGAAGCAGCTGTGCTCCTGCAGCCCATGGAGGTCCATGCGGGAGCAGAGCAGTGCAGTCCCTGAAGTGGAGCAGTCCCTGGAGGACCCCAGTAGTGCTCAAAGGAGGCTGTGACCCTGCGGAAACCCTCATTGGAACAGGCTCCTGGCAGGACTTGTGCACCCATGGAGAAAGGAGCCCACAACAGAGCAGGTTTGCTGGAAGGACTTGTGACCCCACGGGAGATCCCCACTGGAGCAGGGGGGCCTGAGGCCTTGAAGGACTGTGCCCCATGGAAGGGACCCCCTCCACTGGCACACTTGTGAAGAACTGTAGCCCGTGGGAAGGACTCACGTTGGAAAAGTTGGTGGAGGACTGTCTCCCATGGGAGGGACCCCACGCTGGAACGGGAGAAGAGTGTGAGGAGTCCTCTCCCTGTAGAGGAAGGAGCAGCAGAGACAACGTGTGATGAACTGAATGCAGCCACCATTCCCTGTCCCACCGTGCCACAACAGGGAGGGAGGAAGTAGAAAATTTGTGAGTCCTGGAAGAAGGAAGTGGTGGGGAAAAAGTGGTTTTATGATTTGCTTTTTATTTCTCATTATCCTACTCTGATTTGATTGGTAATAAATTAATTTCCCCAAGTCAGTCTGTTTTGCTCATGACAGTAACTGGTGAATGATCTTGTCCAGTCCTGATCTCAACTGACAAGCCTTTTGTTATATTTTCTCTCCCCTGTCCAGCGAAGGAGGGAGAGTGATAGAGATACTTTGGTGGGCAACTGGCATCCAGCCAAGGTCAATCCACCATGTATTATTACTTATCAGTGTTCTTTGAGGAGAGAATAACTTGTACATAAGTAAACATTCATATAAGGATATATTTTAAAGATACTGAGATAGCATCTATCATGCATATAATTACCCATCTGTTTCTACAAATTACATTTAACATATTATTTAATCCTTTCATATAGAAAAGGAAGTCAGATAGGCATATATGCTTTAAATTTTTATTGGGAGATGACATAGAAGAAAAAAGGAAGAAATTAAAAAGTAGTCAGGAAACTGTTTTCTACCATGTTTCTTCTTTTTTTGACAATATTTACAAATGGTAATATAGGTGAGCAATGAGAGGTAAAAGAAAAAAAAATCAAAACTGGAAAAGATCCCTGATTGAGGTGCTTGCCAAATATAAGATGCAGTCTAAGCTTTACAAATGCCAAACATCATCTTCTGATTAATTTTTATTTGTCTCATAAGAGAAATAAAACTAAGATTAGGAAAAGAAAATAAAACAGATATGATTACAGGAATTATAGCAAGCTGCACATTTCCAATGAAGTAATCATACTTTTTGTTACTGGCAGTCTGGATGAAAAACTGAGGCAAGACAGCAAAACTACTACACTAATGTTTTTGCCAATGAAAACAAAACCATAATGGTGGCTACCAATAATTTCCTTGAATCACTTGTCAGGCTTCATGGCCTGTTACTCTGGCAATTGCAACAGAGACTCCATAAGCTAAGACTTTCAAAGCTGTCAGAAAGGCATTTGGATGCCCATTTAATACTTAAATTTTAGCAGATTTGAGTGACTGAAAACAGCAGCAGCTTTCAAAAACTTGAGTCTTGCTTTCACAAACTCAGAACTGGTCTGCTGAAAGCACATTTGCTTGGATTAAGACACAGGAAACATGAAGATCACTGACCACTGATAAGACCAGAAAGCACAACACCCATCTGACAGTACCAGAACAGTACCAGAACCTACTAGTCAGGAAGACTGTAGGTCATAAAGAGACACATTTTACCTGTAAGGGTTTGGGGTTTTTCTTGTGGTGTTGGTAGTGTTTTGAGTTTTTCCCTTGTCTGGCAGACAGCAGTAAGTTTATAACAAAGTAATCGGATGGACAGGCAAGAAATAAACCACAACGTTTTTTTTTCCCCTCCCAGATTCAAAGAAAAGTGCAGCTAAAGAGAAGGACGGGTTAGGAAACGAACTGCTCAGTTCTGTCTGTGGGACATCAGGGACAGAATCATAGAATACCTCAAGTTGGAAGGAACCCACAAGAATCATGTAAAACATGGGACAATGGTAAGCAAAAACACCATTCTGTGCAAAACATTGTCTAGGCACATTTAAAAGAACACCTAGGAAAGATGACTCCAAAAAAAAAATCTTAATTGAAACATCAGAGTATTTTCATCAGTTCTGGACATTGCTGTAAAGAGCTATTCAGAAAAATAAAACAGCCATAGAGGGATACTCAAAGGCAAATGACCACAATCTGGCGAGGAGTGATAGTGCTCTGAGTGCTGCCACCGGCCCCTCCCGTGTGGCACCCCACGTGTGAAGGACTCCCACACAGTCTGCGGCAGGCGACACACTTATGGCATTGCCCTGCACAGGGGGTGCAAAGCTAAGAGCATGAACAGAAAAGAGCAATGTTACGACAATTATCACTCTGTCCATATGCAAACTTATTTGGTATTTCTCCTAGGCACAGAGAACTCCAAGTATACTCATTTATTGTTATTGTTGAAACTGACTTACTGTCTCACCGAATAAAATCAGACCATGAGCAGTAACTGAGCAGAAGAAAGCAAGCTTAAGATATTTCCCCCTGTAAAGCCTTTTTTAGATTAACTACTGATGATGATAGAAACAACCATAATTTACAGTGTAAGGAAAAAAGAAAAAAAGGAAAAAAGTTACGCTTGATCTTTTTGTCATAATCTTGCTTTTCCTGACAAAGCAACTTGGTGTTGTAGCAACAGTAGTCTTTATAAGGGATCTTCTAGAGACTTTGGTTAATATTTTAATAAGATCTTTTGCTTCATAAAGAGGCTTTTGTCCTGGTGCCTGAATCTACTCTTTTGGTAATAGAGATGATTAATGTAACTAATCTTTGAACCACTTTACCGACGAAGAAATCAAATAAGATCAGTTCTGAAAGGGAAAGCATCAAGGGTTAAGGACTCATACGCAGTTCTCACTTCTTGATGTCATGACTCTGGGTGAATGACTAAGATTATTTCTACCTGACTCTACACCACACTAAACAAATTCCCAGTAGAAATTTGCTTTTAATACTATTTATGCAATTTATAACTCTATCACAGAAAATGAGTAGAGTGGTCCAAAGAGCTGAGTCCAGGTACATTTCTTTAGGGAACTCTTCTATTTTACATAGAGGGAGTTCAGGCATCTTCTTTCTCTGTCTCATTCGTGGTCCAGGCTGAGTAAATGCTGGATAGAAGTTCCCACTGGTCCTGGGCTGCTGGCAAGGGTACTCGCCCTGGAAAGGGTTGAGAAATGAAGGCTTCAGCCCCCATCTTCTCAAGAGGGTGAACAAATGGATGTTTTCTTCTTGTGTGCACAAACTAACAAGTCACTTACTATGTGAAAACTGGGCAGTGCTTCAGCTACCACTACTCCTTCTCCAGACACACCGCGACAGAAAGGACCAAGCCTCATCTTGGGGATGAAAGAGCAACCTCAGTTCCTGCCTCAAGCACAGGTTGCAAGTGTGGATCTTAACCCTACGTAGGCATCTAATGTGTGCAGTGGGTGGTCACTTAAATCCAGCCAGGAAGGGGAATGAGAAACCTTCCATACCCTCAAAATGACCCAGGAGTACTTCTGCCTGCTCTGCATGCCCTGTTCACAGCAGCTAAGCAAGCAGTCTACATTAGGACCTAAAGCAAATCCATGGAACTGATCTAAACAGCTTTCACTATGCTGACTATTTCTTAGCTTACTAAGTAGCTAAAGCAGGAAAGTATTCAATCTTTAGGCCTGAATAGCTGCTAAAATAAATAAGGACGAGTACAGGAAAGACAATTAAGGAAAAATGATCTAGCCTAGATGTATCAGTATGATACCAGTAAAGCTTCAAGGGAGTTTAGTACATATTTAAATTTTGATCAGATTTTTTTGGAGGTGATTGATAAACTCCAGGAAACAAACATAAATATATTTAATGGAGTACTGAAATCAAGTTAGGAAAAAGCAACATTAAAAGCTCGTATCAGCCAGAATTAACCGCTCACAAAATCAAAATAACATTAATTATGATACATTCAGCAACTACAAAGCATGTACTGCTTGACAAAAAATGAAAGGAAAAATGGAAAAGGAAAATTATTTTATGTTTTTGTAAGCTAAGTGAGTGAAAAAGCAAAAAAGAGTAGGTTTCATAAATAGAAGAAACTTGCAAACTATTACCTTGTCTTAGCCAAATGCTCCCTCACTGTGGGTAGTCTTAAAAATACCATAGTTGTCCAACTGTAATGCATTCTTTCCTCTATCATGTGTCTTGTTAGTGTGGGCTTTAAAAATCAACATTTATACAATTTTTGAATAAAAGTGTCTAACTGACATTACACAGGGTGCCCAATTTATGTTGATTCCTTTATTGTAAAATCTGAGCTGAAGCTTAAATTTTAGTAGACTTTCTAAATATATTCAACATAACCCATAGACTTTATCACAACTTTTATACTACTGGGCTAAGAATACTTTCAAGGTTTTTTTTTACAAAATGAAGTTTAAATGTGTGTGCTTGCTGATAGGGCACAGAAGCTAAAAGTATGGAGATTTTTTACCCCCACTGCTCAAATGCCTGAACTGATTTCTCTGTTAGGTAAGCCATGGGTGATTGGAATGAACAGAAATGAAGGGTATTTCTCCACCAAAAGGAACATCATTTCTGATGGTCAGCGACACTGGTTACTGGCATAATAAAGCCAGCTCTGTGGGCATGCAACAGCTTGTCCATCCCTCTACGAACAAACCTCTCCTTTCCCTGGACTGCAGTCCTAATGCCTCTAAAGAATGTCCAGAGAGCCCTGGTCAGCAAGATCCAGCAACATAGGCCCTCCATCTGCATTCGCTCCTGGAGATTATACCACCTCTGAAGAGCAGTTCTATATTTCTGTGTTCCCGGAACAGCCCCGAGTCTTGACACCTTCACTTATCACCCAGGTTACTTTTTTCTTCTGCTCTCCTTCCTTTTTCTCCCAAATTAGCAGTCCAGCACTGATAATAATAGCAGGAAGTGGCTGAATGAAGGACCTTTCCCATTTAATTCAATGACATAAATACGAAACATTTATCATTTACTCAACTTGTAGGTCTGCTAAAGACAAATTCACCTGTGACACATGCAAGATAAATTCATATCTCTTTCTAATAGACTTCCATTAGTATCAGACTTATCATCCATTCCCCTAAAGTCTTGAGTACCACCCATGCAGCGTGGGAGATTATGATTCTATTCAATTCAACAGGATTCTATTTTAAAAACTCACAGCACACACATTCAGAGCTGTGACTTCATTCAGGCATATTTTCTTAAGCTGCTGTCTCTTTTGTTGCAACACTGAGCTGAAAATGGATATGTAATCCATTGCTTATATGCACGCTCTATTCAACATACGAAGATTTTGCCTGTGCCTAAGCTTCATCTGCTTTTCCCCAGAAGCCAAATTTTCCAGCTCAGGTTGTGAAATTATGTGAGCTTTTCTTTGAAAGTCCCCAATTCTATGATACATTCAGTGTCATCATGTATGCACTGCACTACACCTGCAGTACCTGACACATCACTGCTTAAAACATGAATTCAATGTCAAGTATGACATCTTCACACATCACTAAGACATAAACATTTTTTCCTGTTAGATAAACACATTAACATACATTTCCTATATAAATATACATACACTGAATAAATGTTTCAAACTGACTTGCTTCTTTCAACCTCTTTGTCTCATCTGAACCATGAATCCCTCAAAAACTGTTGTCCTTTTTGATTTCAGAACAATATAAAAAGAGGTTGGTCTAGGGGAAAGAAACCCCTCTGAGAACAAATTCCCAAAATTAAAAACTAGTTCCATCGATGATGCATTTTCTTTCTTTTCTCTTCCCTCTATTTCTTCTCCCCATTCCTTCACCCTCACTTCTCATGGCAGCTGTTACTACAGCAGAGACCAGTTCTTATTTTCCTACCTTCACTTCTTGAACTCAGTAAGTCTTACTGTCATTTCATTCACTCATTATCAAGGGATTTTCTTTCACTAAAGATGCGTGTCCTCAAGATGTGCAGTATTTGCGGGAAACGGCTCTGCCTCTTTTTCTCCTGTCGTGCTGCAACAGAACTGATATTCACATTTTTAACCACTATTACCTATGGGAATAAAGAAGATAGTCCAATGAAATACAGGCAGCTGTATTTGGCTACACATTGCCTTGTCACCAAATAGATCACTGACTGACTGCAACCAAGAAAATTCATGCAGACTCAGTAACCTAGGAAAGAACAAGAAAGAGTGATTCCATCCAGAAATATTCCATGTTTATTAGTAGCTACTTAGTAGGCAATCCTTGCTGTTTATATAGCTTAGCTTATAGCTCATGGCAGCAGCAGAAGGCAAGCTAATATAAAAATACCAACTAAGAAGTGGCTCTATGTAACTTTTCTTCCTACAAAGACATTTCAAGGAAGTAAAACAAGTAGGACTTGAGTAGTGAAAAGATATGAAGAGTGACAAAAAGAAGGTATGAAAGCAAACTGCAGTCACATACTCCACTAGTGTACGTCAGCTCTTGGAAAGCAGACACTCAGTCACCATTATGAGGGGATGAACTTTATTAACTCTATTTTACAGTTTTCCTGTTTACAATTACAACCATCTTATTGCATAAGTAAACCTGAAGAAATAGCGAAACAGCCTCTTTTTTGTTTGCTTTTTCCTTGATGTATTCAGCAGATCCATAAGGAGATGATATGTGAATTTGAAAAGTCTGGTTATGGCAGAGCATGTGCATGTCAAGAAGGGGCCTGAGTCTTTTCAGTGGTGCCCAGTGACAGGACAAGGGGCAACAGGCACAAACTGAAATATAGGAAGTTCCACCTGAACATGAAGAAAAATTTCTTTACTTTGAGGGTGTCAAAGCACTGGAACAGGCAGCCCAGAGAGGTTGTGAAACCCCACCCAAATATGATCCTGTGCAAGCTGCTCTAGGTGAGGCTGCTTTAGCAGGAGGGTCGGACTATGAAGATGGAGAGATCATCTCCAGAGGTCCCTTCAACCCCAACCATTCTGTGATTCTGTGAAATAGAGGGCAGTAAAGAGAAAGGAAAAAAAAAAAAGAAAAAAATTATCCACATTTTAACTTCATTTATATTCAGCACAAAGTATACATCAGATGTGCATGGGAGCAGAAAAAGCACAGGAATTCTGTGTATTCCAGACACCTAATTTATGACTCAATATTCTATACCAAGTTCATGGTATAGAAACTTTACTTAGATTCTTTAAATCATACTCTGTTCTTTCAGAGCTTGATTTAAAGCACCCAAGTAAAGTTTCTAAATGCTAACAAAGAGTAGTGAATTCCTCCCCTAGAGGCCCCTGCCTGCCTCCATCATCCTGAGAGGCAGCCTAGGCCTCTAGGGTAGGTACCTGGAGGGAATTCCTCTCAGGTGCTTGCATGCATGGGGAGAGTACAGCAGCAAACCAAGAAAGCAGTACAGGAAATGACAGATCTCCAGCAAGGTGCACTAGAAATACTTACTTTGAGATTATACTAGTTGACTACTGAAAGATTGTGATGACCCACCCTTAAGAGGAAGGAAGCACCTTGTATTACTTCTGCAATCATAGGGAGACTGTAAAGCAGACTCAAGAAAAAAGGTGTTAGAAAATATCTGTATGACATTTTTCAAGTATGAGTACTCTCCTTAGAAGGACTCCATAGATATATCTTCCTACCTATGATTTTGAAAATGCTTCCCTTTCCAAGGCCAAATTCCTTACTCATTCTGTGGGGTATCCAGTAAGACCACTGCAGTGTAAAACATTCTTCTTCAAGAAATTAGTAAGCTAATAATGTTCATGCAAATATTTATTTTCTTACACTGTAGGAACATTAACCAAAAGACAGAATTTTCTAACATGTTTTTAATCAAAAATAAGGATGGTCTAACATTCCTAAAACATTAATGTGGAGACAAAGTGTGGAACAAAAATCTAGGGTAAAGCTATGTTCAACTATGTACAAGATATGCCAATCAGAAATATTTATGTAAATTTGTAAACAAATTTGAAGCTCACCATCAGCTCCTGATGAGACAATTACAGATCAATATTGTGTCAAGTATAACATCATTCTAGAGATTTATTTTTTTTATCCCTCACTTTAACCTAAGACCTGCTGAATTTCAATTGAAGTAAATATATGATCTTTACTTTTTGACCTTTAAAAAAATATTCACTAAGCACATTTTAGCTCTATCAAATTTGATGTTCTAAAGAGATTTTGGTGGCTGTGTTTGTATAGTGACCTTATATAAGTCCTAGGATGGCTATGATGTAGAGGTTCCTCATAAATGTAATTTGACGCTTTATATGGAAACACTCCTTGAAGATTAATCATTCCTTCGCTCAGCAAGCATGTCTCCTTAACAAATTTCACATCTTCAAGATAAATGGGATAAAAGCTCTAAATTACAATACTCCGCTAAAGAAGACCACAGACAATCCAGTGCGAGACTCCCAGGTCTCTGCATGAGCACAAACCTTCTCCTTCACCTTTCTGCTGGATTATGTGGGTACAAAATGGATGTAATTCATCGTGAAATAATTTTACACTGTAAGAATGCAATTCAGTGGCCATCACTGCGCTGAGGTATGAAGGGTGCCGATATGATTTGGTCCCTGGATGCCACCATTCACAGCTTACACGGAGGACACTGAGTATATCCTCACCAGAGGGCACTACCAACACAGGGAGACATCTACCAGAGCAGAAAAAATCTTGTCCTAAATTGTGCAGGTGGGCCTAGGGTGCAGAGATTAGAATCATGTTCTCATTAAATCCATAGAAGCAAAAATACGAGGATGGCATCTCGTTATGAGAGACATACCTTCCAAACTGCCTCAGAGAGGGCTGTTCTAAAATACTCCTCTGACACCTGTTGGTCTCACCAGCTTGCATTTTTTATAGAGATTTAAAATATCTCATACAATTTAAAACAAAAAAAGTTAATCAAATTTTTAAAGTTTACTACTGACACACAGCTTCATGTCCTTCCCTTGCATCCTGTCACTGGTCACCACAGGGAAGAGATCAGTGCTGGACCCTCCTCTTCCCCTCACAAGGAAGTTGTAACTGCAATGAGGCCTCCCCTCAGCCTCCTCCAGGATGAACAGACCAAACGATCTCAGCTGCTCCTCATACACCTTCACCTCAAGGCCCTTCACCATCTTTGTTGCCCTCCTTTGGATGCTCTCTAATAGCTTTATATCCTTCTTATACTGTGGTGCCAAAAATACAATATCCAAGGTGAGGCCACCGCAGTGCAGAGCAGAGCAGGACAATCCACTCCCTGGACAGGCTGGCGATGCTGTGCCTGATGCACCCCAGGATATGGCTGGCCCTCCTGGCTGCCAGGGCACTGCAGACTCATGTTCAACTTGCCATCAACCAGGACCCAACCAGGACCCCACCCTGTACATATATCCAGGGCAGCCCCATCCCAGATGCAGAATCTGGCACTTGCACTTGTTAAACTTCATATGGTCGGTGATTGCCCAGCCCTTTAATTTGTTGAGGTCTCTGTGTAGGGCCTCTCTGGTTTCAAGGGAGTCAACAGCTTCACCCAATTTAGTATCATTGTGCTTGTGCTGAACATCAAAGCAGCTGGAACCTTTAGCACAGCCATTTTCCAGAGACCTCAAAATGATAGGTAGCAGTGAACTTACTGTAAGTCTAGGTTTTCTAATTCATATAAAAACATTCTAGCAGTTTGTCAAAAGTCAGGTATTTTTAAATGGCATAAGCATAAAAGGAAATGTCAAATATTAACTGTTCAATCCATTCATCACTGTAGCTTTGTATCTTGTCTGAAATTAGTAAGGAAACTGTCTGGAATAGATGCCGTAGTTTCAAGATGAATAATTTTCACCTTCCAAAAAAAGTCAGGGCTTGTGCTCAACAAGAAATCTAATTAGTCACCCCAAGCACTGCAGAATTTCCAATTTACTCAAATTTTGAAAAGCAAACAAAAAACAAAAGAGAAACTTATATGAACATAGAGGCATGTGTTTACATTCCCTAGGCCAGTCTGGGCTGCCCACCAGGCAGCTCTGAGCCGAGAGAAGCAAGTACTTACAGATTTACATATGCAGCTTATTACAACAGCTAAAATGCCAAGAGGTGGTTCTTGAGAATATGTTCTTGGGCTTGCCATGGTCAATAAACCTTGTTGTTCATTGCAAATGCTATTCTCCAGCTGCGTTTACATTAGTTCTTAACAGCATTATGATGGCACTGTGCCACTTCTATGTTCTCCTTTGTTCCAATTCAGTCCAGTTCTCAGCAGAAGTGACAGCAGCCAAAGCACCATTACAAGTATCTGAGTAGCTTTGGAAAAATCTGCTGGTCACTCTTTTTTTTTAATCCTGACGGAATTAAAGAGAGACCAAGGAGATACCACAAAATGTTTACAAGTTGGAAATACCTCCTGCACACCAAGCTTCCTTGGACTGCTCTTGGGCTGATGGGGTCCTGAATACCAGACCTTCTAGTGAAGACATTCAGCATGCACTGAAACACTCAGATGTTGTGCATTTGGACAGAGCCTTTCTTACTCGCCTTGTTAAAATGGCCAACTAATAATTGCTGGAAGTTCAAAACCTCCTTACAGGCACTGAACTCTGAACGAGCAACTGAATAGTCCCAGATCTATCACTATTTCGTTCCTGGCTTTATACTTAAGTTATTTAGCTGAAACCATGAGAGCTCCAGCATCCCCCGCTGGTGAACTGCAGAGGAGGGTTACACTCACAACTTCTATTATCATCAGTGGTAGTTACATGTATGTGCTGGGCAGAGAAGAGCAGCTGTCCTCTAATAAGGTGTTAGTCATGACAAATATAATACTGATATGGGACCCACATAATTGTCTTTATAAGCACACTGCAAAGCAAGAATGATTGTAAATGCTGGGAAGCAGGAAAAAAACCCCAACATTCTCCCATGGTTTTTTAATTTCAATTCGCAAAGAACAGCACATTTCTGCAGCAAATAGAGCTTACTAAAGCAGCTGCCTTTGTTATTATCCTAGTGCCTATCTGTGATATTATACAACAGATACCACTTTATCGGTGTCCATAAATAACTTTTATTATGCATCTGATAAAGCACAGTTTAGCACGATGCAGAACAGACATTTCTTTCAGTCACTGAGGCCAATAACTTTTCTTCTGTACCTGCCATTGCGACCCCACCACTGGGTTATGGCTTTCATTTACAAACAAATAAAAAAAAAACCAAAAATATTGTACCAGACAGTAGGCCTTCCAAATAGCCTGAGAGGTTGCCAGGACAAGAAATAGGCATTATTAGGAATACTGCTGAACACTGCATCCAACTCCAGTTTGTTGTGGATTTCCTTCTAGAAGTACTAAATTTACTGCCAGCTCCACACTCAGAAAAAGTCCATCTGATAAAATCCAAGACAGTAAACTCTGTTTTCAGGATACACTGAAGCCCATACTTTATGTTAACACAACCAGTGCCATCATCTGGCTTGTTACCAAGCTGCTGTCACTGCTTGTGACTGCTGCAAGTGTCAAAGAAAATAAAAGCTAACAGGCCTCAAGGGCATGAAATGGGCGTGGACAAGAACTTAAAAGTAAATTAAAAAGAAAAGACAGGAAGAAGGTAAAATCAACTTTATAACTTATGACAATAACATCTAAATTCTATATTATATTTTTTTCAGACAAGCCTCTTACTGTTCTGCATTCCTTTAGCCACTAATGTTTTCATTTGTTTTACTGCTATTTGCTCTGCCAATTTGAACAGTGATGTAATGACATATGACTCCCTCATATTCAGTGGTACTCACAGCACCTTTGTCACTGGTGGCTCAAGAGCACAATGAACAGTATCTTGGGTTTAACGTATTTCTGGCTTTGTGAAGGCAGCAACGACACACAACGGGGTTTTTTTCTCCTTTTGTTTCTGTGCTCTGTAATAGAACACCCTGCCACAAAGACTGTGACCAGAGTATAATGAAAAATGCTAAGCCATTGTTGGTCATGGCAAAAATTTGCAAACTTTACATTTTGTTTAATTATTGAAGAATGGCTTTTCAAAGAGACGTGCATTGTTCTAAAGAGGCATCTCAGCATCTATCTTCCTCTCTTCACAAAAGCTTTTTATCTTCAAACAAGAAGAATATACTTGTTGAGGGCCAATTACTAGTCTGTCCATGAAGAAGTTTAAAAGAATTTTTAATTAGTAAATTGACCCATACTATGAGTCACCTGCAGAGGAATGACATCATTTCCTAAGACAGTTAAGCTTTCTTACACAAATATTTGTCAGTACCTTAGATTCAAGACCCCCTAGCTCTTAATTCTATCTTGTTCTTGTACACCAATTTAATTCACTACTGCAGCATCACTCAGACTGACAGTAAATGCTACTCAAGGTGAACAGGGGCAGCCCTCTGACCCTTGTTCTAGGCCTCTAGCATGACTTCCATTCATCCAGAAGAAATGTTATGCATCACTCAATTACGCTCTGCTTGAATTCTAAAGGAAGAGTTTGACAGTCTATCTAATCTTCGTTAGTACAAAGATATCAAAAATAAGCAGGCTTAACTATATAATGAGGTAAATAAAGGTGAATGCAGAAGAGAGGCCTCTACAGTCGATGAAAAGAAGCAGCCACTTCCAGAAGCTGGTTCAGAGCCTATTCTTTACATGTTTGAATGAGATAGCATGAGTCTCTCTCCCACCATCTGCAAATGGTCCTGCATTTTTTGCCTTCTGAAAGGTGATGTAATGTATAAACATGACAGGCATCATCATTTCAACATACCTCAGAAATAACAGAATTAACCTCACATGCTGCTTTCTGTACAAAACTCCGCTAATGAGAATTCCTTCATAAGCAAAGAAGGGTGAGGAAGAAACCAGAACTCAATCTGTTATGGTATGAATATAGAATATGACAGACTTTTCTTATTCCCATTCACATAACTGGTAACTTGCCAGTTACATGTAACCAGCTAGTGACTTGCCGCTAGAGATACTGCCTAACATTCCAAATACAAACAAAAGGGAGAACACCCTACACACACACTGCCACCACAAACTCCAATATTAGAAACATTGCTTCAAACAGCATAGGAAACTATGAGATTCATTTATGTCAAATAAATGGGATTTTTTACTGTTTTCAGCAATCTGTACAATAATCAGCATTTCCTATATATTTTACGTCATTACGTAGGCAGCAGAGAAACAACTTGCCTATAAAGACTCACCTTAATCTGCGCATCAAGTGAAAGCTATTTTCAAGGTATCCAGATATATGTAAACATTTAAGTGGGAATCAGCAGATCTCTAAACCGATAAACATTTCTCATAAGTTATGTATGAATTAAAATCAAGTTTTTATTAAAAATGCATAAGTGTGATCTGTGGTGAATAGAACCATTAGCTATGCATGTTTACTTTTTAGTGAACACGGAAATCAGTAATTTTTCTTCTAAATGTCATTTCCATCAGAGAGTTATAGAATGATAAAATGCTTAAGCGATTCTCAGATGCCATCCAGCTGGTACATGTACAACTGGGGAGAGGACATAAAATAATGAACTGTGAAATGTTTATTTGCCACAGGGGCAAGAAAATGTCATTTCAACTATTGCGCCCATTCTACTTTACAAGTCAGGTAGCATTCAACAGCCCCTCACTTTCACTCACTGTATTAAAAAAAATAAATGAAGACTAATCTGGATGATAATAAACGATCTGATTCTTTAAAGTTATTGCATTTTCAGCACATTTCTTTTGATCCCACATTATTCACAGTGCTCCCTGTCTTCTTCACTCCTGTTGGAAGCTACAGAAAAATCATTCAAACTCCAAAGTGAGCATAAATTTGTTTTATCCACGTGATTTTAGCATCATATTTTAGGGGATCATAAGGGAATATGCACAAAGGCTGACATTGTTCTAGTGAAAGCATGCTCCTTAGCTTCTCTTGATAGTCAATGAAGACACAAGTATCTTTCCAAAACAGCATTTCTCAAACTGTAGACCACAGTTGTCCTTAAAATCAAAAATTCCTCACTAAAATAACAAGTGAAAATGCCAGAGGAAGGAAAATACAAATAATAAGTACTGTGAATGACTAACATCATACAATGGGTCTGTGATTTTTCTTCTCTCTCCCACTCCCAAAAAGCCTACGTTAGTTGAAAGACCACTTTACTTAAGGCACAACTCTAATGGTCAGTTTAGGCCAAGAAACAACACTAGGCACTATGACCTATCCCCTGATGGACTCTCTCTTCTGACCTCAGGGAAGCCTAGAGAGATTATTCTGATTTAGTCAGATCATCAATACTCTTGTCCTCATCCAAATCTGAAAATATTCACTATTGTTATTCTCCATAAAATGTCATTTGAATTTAGAACCTTTAATGGAATCCTGTAAAAATTCAAAATTTCTGACACACCTTTTATAAAACACCATTGGAGACAGCTGTCTCTTTTGGCATTTTACACCTGGGATGATCTCTTGAGCTCAGTGGGACCATGGGACCAAAACTGAAGTTTGGAGTGTACTGGGACACACAAATAGTTCACTGATATCAGCCTCTAGAGCAAACACTGTCTGAATCTCACCAGGCCCTAAACCCAGGGGAGTTTCTAAAAATTTCATGCTAAATGAAACTGGATGTTGACATCTGTGTCAGCAAATGCACCAAAACATTGAGAAGACCCCATATGGATTCAGATTCTTTCCTGGAACAACTCACCAAGTACTTGTTTTCACACTTTATCTGCTGCACTTTGCACTGTGTACATTCTCACAGCCCAGCCTGGGACAGTAGCCACTACCAACTTAAAATATTATGTTTCTGTTTTCAACCATACAACCTGTTCCTTTCTGTGAACTACAAAATGAGGTATTTCCCTTAATTGACTACAGACTGACTAGCTAGAACCTTTGGCATGTTTTTTAAATGCTTACTTAGTGCTTTTTGTAAAGCAACTGAAAATAAACCAAAATAAAACCACAACACCACTCATCATTCAAGGTGGTAGCTCAAATCTCTGTCAATACGAAATTATTTCCTACTGTCACAAATTTTCCCCATGGTTATACAAGAGTAACTTTGCTAGATATTCTAGGTGCCTATGACCAGGTAGTTCATTCAACTTCTCTCAATCTATTTAAACCTTTCCTTCCTATCAACCACCACAGTATCGGAATGTTGAGTCTGCTAACTGAACTCCAAAGGGCTTCAAAACACAGTGAATTAAAACTGTTACTCAACTGGTCTTAAGTCTTTTACCCCTGTAACTTAAAACAACACACTCTGCTTTACTTGAAGTGCACGACCGGTTACTCACAATTATTATACATTCACACTTCTACAAAAAATAATACTGTCCCATTCACAGCAAATGTTGAGCCACTAAAATTAAATTATATAATGGATTGTTACCTCAGACATCCATTTTTTGCATTCATCAACCCTTCTGAGCTCAAGTTATAAAGAAAAAAAGTTTGTTTATGAATCATTGGTATTTTATCTCAAAAACAGAATAAAAGTGGGGTTTTTTCTACCAATGTCTCACAAACTTAAAAACATTGCTACATATTTTCGCATGACAAGAGATGTTAGCTCTCTGAATTCATGATCAAGTTTCTGGTTTATCTGTTTCCAGCAACACCTCAAAATCTACTCCTTAGTGTTATACAATAGCTCTCAAACACACATCTGCTGAAAGTCTGCTATTCACAGACTGTTTCCTTTTCATTGCTAGTAGGATCACATGGTTTTGGACACAACAAAACTTTCACTTTCCTATCAAATTTGAAACAAAGCAAGAAGCAGGACTTTAAAGACAGGACAGACACAAGTTGGTGACATAGTCACAATTTCAAAGGCAGCACTTAAATATGAGTACTATCCAAAACACAGAAACCAATTCTTTCTCTTCTTTGCAGATAGATAAAACTACAGATCCACAGGCTAAGTGCAGCAACAACATCACTTTCCATTCCACGTGAAAAGCCCATGTTTTTCATTTCCTTTTTGCTAGCAGAAAATGTAGGAACATGTACATGTCATCAGAATTTTCCATCACAGACACTTCTCTCGTAAATCTGCTATAGAAAACTATTGGCAGCAGTGACAATGAAACACATTCAAAACACACATGCAAAAAGAAAAAACTCTCCCCAACAGCCAGCAACTAAAAACAAAGTCCAAAAATTTCACTAGCACTTCCCTTTAACAAAAATGAAAAAAAGGACATGCTATGTTCACTAGTTTTGTAGTCTGGTGTGCTATGGCAAAGCACCCTGACACTATGCATGGTGTAAGATCCTATATTAACAAAAATATCTTCTTTATTGCATAATACTTTAGGATAGCTAATTCTAAGGAGTATCCACTGTGACTGCTCTCAGTGGGACCCGAGCTCTAACCCAGCAAACTTCACTCTCTGTAAGTCCTGAGACAATTCAACCTCCAAACTGTTAAAACATGAGGCTTTCCCCAAGTAAGGATATTCATGGTATTAAACTGTATTAAACCTTGTAGCTAGATTTGTGATATAGACTAGAGCCTGTCATGATCACCACTCCTGAAGTGTTTGAACGAGCATAAGAATGTTTGCCATTCATATTTGAAAAAGGCAAACCTAAACTTTACAGGACCGATCACTAAGGCAGGCCTTTTCCCCAAGTACCACGCTCTGTTCTCTCTGGTTACATGTGCCGATTTTTAATAATGCAAGTGAGAATTGGAAGAGTACAAGAAACTCTTCAGTCTCATATCAAGTGTGCAATATAGATTATGGACATTTCTCATGACATCTCTTGTCATAGAAGAAGTCTGGCAGATACTTCTTTCCATACTAGTTTTTAAGTAATTCATTTCCTAGGTTCCACCACTTTACCTGCTGCACTTCAAATGCGTATCTTCATGTCCAACACACAATTAAATCTGTGGTTTTGGACACTGGTATCACAGTTAAATATAGAAATTACCCCAGCTGAAACAGTTTTTGAAACAAAGTATTTTCATTTTCTCTTATTTATTTGAGGAAAAGTACAGAACAAGGACATTGTATACAAACCGGTAGCATTTTGATCATTTTTTTCATTAGCTCAAAAGATTTGGCCTCTTAGCAAAAGCAGCCAAATCTGGGTATCTTTTTCATTCTGCTTGGCCAGCATGACAGACTTGGACAGTGGCTTCAGCCAGAACTGTAACAGGATGAGTTCACAAAAAGCCACCATGAAGCTGTGTGTCACTATGCTCATGGCCCCAGCTGTGAGGTGTCAGCAAGGGAAAGGAGAGACTGCAAGCATCATACACTGGTGCTTGTGAAAGACACCGGTTTTCGGAGATTCAAGGATATGTACATTATGAGACATGCTTCTCTAGAGTATCAGATTGAGTACCTCAGAATCACCAACTGACCAACTGATATATGTGGCTTGTTTCCAAATTTTGTATAGTTTTTAATACTTGGTTGGAGTATCTGAACTGCGATACAGTTTACTTAAGAAAAAAAAAAAGGAAGAAAAGAAAAACAACAGGCAGAACAGGCAAATTTTACAGAAATAATTAGTCAAATGAATTCAGTAAATTCAGATAGAAACTGAGAGAAGGGAGTGGAAAAGCTGAATTATCTGTTATCAAATTAGCCTTGGGAGCATGGCAATCTTGGTCTCATGGATAGAAACAATACACAATGATTAGTGGGGACTTAGAGCTTCCCTATGAAATACTGTCCTTCTTCATTACTGCAGTTGGGGGGGAGACCTTCTAAGTTGAAAACATGCTGTACTTTTTACTGTTTTGTCCTGCTCTAAGTTTTCCCAAGCAGCAACAGAGGGAAGGAAGAAAGTTTCAAACTGGTTCCTGTGGGGCTCTTGAAGACTTACAGAAAGCAAAATAATTTTGGTAGTTTCACCTTTGCTGCTCTTGCTATTAAAAAGACTAGGCAACAAGATATTAGTGCTACTGATGCAAGCTATTAATAGAAAAGGAGACACCCAAAAATAAAGAGGTTTAAAGGACAAAATGAAAGAGCAGAGAAGTCTTTTATTGCAACCAGAATGGTTACCATACAGCAAAAACCACGAGAGCCCCTGTGCTCAGGGTTCTCTTCAGAAGGGAAATGAACAAAAAAGACCAAAAGTAGTATCTTAATTTTTTTTTTTTTTGAGATTAACTAATTTTGTATACAGAAGGCAATGCCTTGCTCCTTACATGAGCAAAATTAGCTCTTACTTGCTGCTAATTTTTCTCATTGGCTACAAATGCAGAGGAAAATGAGCTGTCAAAGGTTGTTTTCCATAGTACAAATTGGAGCACAAACAGCGAAGGTATATGTATGTTAATAAGCAGAGAGCAATGATCAGTATGCCCTTGAGAGCAGAAGCATTCCTTGAGGTTTCTGATAATCTGATGGTATACAGTATGTTGCCTTAACTGTGAGCACTTAAAATGCATTTATGAAAATGATTCTGCTTGTGCAGGGTCTCTCAAGCTAATGCAGCTCTACCCCTGCACCAGTATTTGAAACAACCACCTTTTTTATCCATTTGCGACATCAACATCATTTTTGTACATACAATGTGCAACAGCTTCTCTAATGAACTGCAGTATTCCACAATACTGTGTATTGTGCAGTGCTTACAAAGACCAATTAGATCACCACACCCTAGCTTTGTGGAGACGGAAGAACATATTTATATCAAAAAAAAAAAAAAAAAAAAAGAAAGAAACCTTTCTTTTTACCAACTTTTTTCCCCAAAACAAAAGTATACCTTCTACTCAAATATGACCATTTTAAAACTGAATCCTGGGTACCAGAAACACATAATGTTCCCATTGTAAATTTTATACTTTTTTTTTTTTTTTACAGTATGGTTATCAGTGTGGAAATGCTTCCCACACCCATCTCCTCAGGCCAGATAACTACTAGATCCTTTGTTTTAGATTTGCATCTGCATTAACGTGGCTGTTAATTCTGGGATGAATCTTGACAGCATTTGCTCCTTTAAGTAGTCTTTACTCAAAAAAGTACTGACAAGCGATTAATCACCCATGGGTCTACTGAGGAGAGTTAAACCGCCCTGACTTAAAACTCATAACCTATTCCCATCTGATTCTATATGACACATGAAGGAATATGACACGTGATTTTAATGAAATGCATATTTTTTTCCATTCCATTTCCTTTTTCTCATTTAAATGATTATTCCTGCTTTTAACCTATTTAAATGTCATTACATAGGCCAAGTGTGATTCAGAGGTTTGTGCTGCTGTTAGCACATCCTCTTCTTGCTCAAGAAAAATTTTCAAGTTAGCTTTCAGTTTATGATTCTCTTAAAAATTTCCTTAAGCGACTCCAGAAAACAGCATTTATTTTATAAAAAATATATTTATTTGACCCTTTAGTTTACAACCACTTGAATAAAGGTTCATGTAGAAAGTAATGCTGCAATTCTGTATTACCTTACCTGCTCATCCACCTGCTGATACATTCCTACAGGGCCTTTCTGTTGATGTTTTTATGAGTTCTGCACATATTTTTTGTCACCATGAGTTAGCAAATATGTTTTCCTTCACAGACTTTCAAAACAATAACAGTTTAACATCTTAGCACATTCTATAGTCATCACGACCTCCTGATTTTTAAATGCATTAAAAAAAAAAAAAAAGTTCTGTAAGAGGCAAAATTTAAACTTTTTTTTTTTCCCTTTGGGAAAAAAAAAAAAAAAAAAAAGAAGAAAAAAAGTATGCCTCTGAAACTTAAATGGATCTGAAGAACTTCAGTCATTAATTTTATGTTTCCAAATTGCTGGAAAAGGCTACATTCCTACCATTCCACTCAAGAGTCACTACTACTATTCAAGATTCTTTTTTAGACAATATGCATGAATAAATCATGTCTGATAAGATACATCCAGTTACAAAGAATTAGATAACTTAGGTGGAAAACAACATATACAAATAAAATGTTTTCCAGACTACAAAAGGATTAAGGATTGATGACAACTGATAAAAAGATCACAGGCATTTCGAATTTCTGTTATCCTAACACATCTTTCTTTCCTATGTACTGTTTTACTGATTTGGTTCTTGAAATCTATTATTTTTCTTCTTCTGTAGTTCTCTTAGTACCTGCCTGGAGGAAAGAAATTGGCAGCAATGCTGGTTGCTACTGACACTGACTTACACTTTCTCAGCAAAACTATTCAGTAAGAGGTAGAGGGATGGAGTAACATGAAATATTTCTTTTCTGCCATAAGGTTAACCGCTTAACAAAGGTGCTTCCAGCACCTGTTCCGCCAGCACATGAACATTTGATATAATGAGAATAAGAAATGGGGCATATTCCATTGATAGGTCTTTATCCGTGTGTCATTGCATCCAAATCCACTGGAATCCTTACATCATGTATCTCATTTCACAATTATGAAATAATCCATGTATACACTGCAGGAAGGGACATGAGTTTCTCAACTTTAATCCCAGTCTCTTTCAAAGTGCCACAATACAATTACACAGCCTAACCATCTTGCTAAGCAGATCTATTTTTAGGCAGCTTCTTTGTTATTGCATCTCAGTGCCTACTTTTTAAACTCAGTCTAGTTTCGCTGGTAGCTGAGCTTACAAGTGTTGCCACATGTCTCCTCCAAAGGTAAATATAAATACATGGTTGAGTTCTCTAGCAACACAATGATACAGTGTTCACATACACTGGACAACAAGTCTGAAAGGAAAAAAAAAAAAAAAAGATACACATCTGCAGAAGAGCTCAGGCGTGACAACTTCACACAGACACACACCTGTATGGCAAACTGTTTGCAAGCTGAGCATCACCCCTGACACGCGTCTCTGCTTTACATAGGGCCAGTCAAAGGAAACCAGGTATCAACTTGACTCAACGCTTGGGAGAACTGCCCGAGTTTATTAACTCCGCCGTGCGCCCACCGCAGCCTCCCCGGCAGAGCCCCCGCCAAACTACCTGTAACACATCCCCTATTTCCCACCCTGCCGCCTCGCCCGGATCCCCATCCCGGCCCCCCCGTCCCCTCCTCGCCCAAAGCGCGGGCGCTGCCTTCCTACCCTGCCCCTC